>PITA01000207.1:0-76265 GCA_004023965.1 Spilogale gracilis | reverse complement strand
CTTAACCTACTGAGCCACCCAGGCACCCCTTCACTGAATTTCCTGAATATGCTTTATAAAAAGTCATTCTAGTTCCTTTATTTTTCTCTTGTTCCTTTCTAAGCTGTCACACTTTTCTCTCTTGTAAAGCCTAACTTGTCCCATCCTTTACAGCGTAATTTTATGTCAGTTATCTTTTTTTTTTATCTTACCCTTTCTTCTCTTTCTTCTAAACTTTTGAATGCTAAATAATTTTTCCTCTTATGGCAATTTTTGGTGTATGTGTCCAATTGGGTTTTAGTTCTTGAGTCTCACAGGATTCATTTTTTTAAAAGTTTAATCTCTGGATACATGCGAAAGGAATTCTCTTAATGTTTCCTCTAACAGAAGTATAGGACAGTCCATGATAAAAATTAATTTTGTGTGCTGCCTCTTAAAGTTAGACACTGTTGTTTTTCATCTTTTATTTTGAGTACAGTCCATACAAATTATTGCCCTCATAATTTGCTCAATTATTTTCCAAACTTTTATTAATTTATATTCAAATTAAAATGACTTCTGTTCTCTATGTCTTATATCTTGGGAATGTAAAATCATTGAGTTATTGTTGCTAATTTGAAGAATGAAAAGATTGTTTTCCAAATTAATTTCCCATGATTAACATATATTTTACTACACTTAAATACATTTACATAAATCATATTTACAAAATCATCGAACTTCTTTTTCCCACGGTGTTCATAATACTTCTGGGAATTTATATTTTGGGAATTTATATTAGCTTCCTTATGAAGAATGGATGCCATACTCTTTACTGGGCAGGTAGAGGAAATGGAGGGCATTTAAATTAATCTGTAAACTTTGCAGGTTTGCACAGAGCTGGAAGTGAACGAATATTATTTAGCATTATACTATTACAGTGATTTAATTTTACAACACACACACACGCTACAAAACACACATGCATACATATATTTACAATGGTTCCTGTCCTTGTCAAAAAGACATCAGATAGGGATTATTTTATTACCCACTGAAACTAAATACAGATTTTTTTCATTTTGCCAAATACCTTGAGGCTACAACTTCATGTTTCTAAGTACACAGCTTGGTGTGGTGTAGCTTTCAAACTGTTAAGATCTTTTAATTTAAATATTTGACCTATTTCCTCCATTTTATCTTAATATGGTAAGAACTGTTTCTTTATCCAGTCTCCAGACTAGGCTCTTTGTAATTTAATTACTAAAGTATTTTTAAAAAACACCAAAGTTTCCTTTCTTTCTAATTTTTTCCCTCAGGTCACTGCCTTAAGATCACATTTTGTTCTTCTCTTGTAACTACTTAGTACTGTAAGAAGAGCAACATGAGATGTTGATTTGCTTGGGATTCCCATAGAGTTTACCACTTTTTCCTTCTTCCATTAATGAAGCCTCCTGTATTTTAGAGTTGAAAAGTTACCCTTGATTTCCTGTAATCTGGATACTTTTAGGCATTTCATAATACATTTATTTCTTGTCCCCCCAAAGCTGTATTAGCAATGAAGTTCTGTTTGTAGCAATTTGTAAACACTATGTATGTACACTATATAGAAATAAAGGAATTAGTTGCATTTATGTATGTATGTTTTTACATGCAACTGTTTTTCTTTATCTCTGCTCTTTACCAGACAGGCATGGTGCATTGTGATACGGCAGTTGGAACACCTGATTATATTTCACCTGAAGTTCTCAAATCCCAAGGGGGTGATGGTTACTATGGGCGAGAATGTGATTGGTGGTCTGTGGGTGTTTTCCTTTTTGAGATGCTGGTGGGTAAGTAAATATTTTAATTTGTCTTTTCTTCGAGACCCATCTCATAACACTAGTTTTAAGTCAAGAATTTGAGACTATAAAGAAATTAATTGTGTCTTGTGGAAGAAATGGGATTTTTAAAAACTTTGACTTAGTTGTATCAGATATGACAGATTATTAATTAGAAAATTAAAACTAAATTGTACTGGCACAGTGATTTAGTGAAATACAAAGGATTCGAAAGTACATTGCTAGGAAATTACCTTTCATTGGGCATTTGTGTATGAAGAAAATGTCAGAACAGGAAGCAAGTTTACAGCTCTAGTGGGCCTCTAGTCTAAGATTTTCTTGTTCAATAGTATTTGTTATGAGCATTTTAAGCATAAGTCTGTTAATATTTGTTTCAATAACAGAGAACTAGAAGTATTCTTTAGTTTGTTTACATAGTTACATAATTGATTTTCGTCAGCTGTGTTTGTTACTTGTATTTACATATGGTTTTAATTCTAGTAAAATAAATCATAAATAGGTATTGACTGTTTGATTATCGATAAAAATATAATAATATTTCATTCAAAGAAAACTCAGGCAAATTTAATAATTTCTTTCACTTTGACCAAATCAAAATTTGAAAGGCTCAGGTGTCTCAAAACTTTTCTTTATATCATAGATTTCATTCTTAAGATTTCCCATTCCTAAGCACTAGGGTCACAAAAATATCTTCTGGTTAACGAAACCAGTGACTGAATCATCTGGCTTGGGAATAAGGGCAGATACGGCTAAATCTGTTTTCTGAGGCAAGTGCGATAAAGCTAATAACATTATATGAAACAACTTTAAAGTTGAAATATATTTTTAGAAATTGGAGAATTTATTTTCTAGAGGATGACCCTAAAAAAAGCTGGTAGTAGAAAATCTGTATGATTATTACAGTTATTGCTTTAAAAAATCAGAACATTTTGGCAAATCTCAAGTTTAAATAATAATTAGTCATGGAATGTTTTTGTGGCATAAATTGCCTTCTCTTGATGACCATTTTATGTATATAGTATTGATCTTGCTGTGCTTTCAACTCATGTCATGGTATGACCTATGTTGTTTTGGACCTTTTATTTTGTACTGCATCTCTACATGCAGGGTATGATCCCAGGTAGCTCTGGGATCTCCCCACCTCTGGCCCAGTCTGGTGATACATTAGGTGTATCTTGTAATCTTTTTAAAGCAGAATTATTCTGTCATTTGCCTAGACTCTCCTAGGGATTCAGAAAATAATTTGGAGAAAGTCACATAGCTCCTCTTTTCAACTTTTAAGTTGAATTTAATGACTTTGAATGACCCTGATTTACAATATTCTGAGCTTACTTTGGTGCTTGCCTGGGTTGGTTAGCACTGGACTTCATTTAAGGAACTCTGCTGTAATTAAAAATGGCACTAGAAAAATCTTGAATTCAGAACACCCCTTTGCCCTGTTTGAAAACAAACAAAAAATTACCTGAATACCCCTTTTGAAATTTTGGATTGTCTGGTTTGGGAAAGTATGGTTTCTACTAAGGTAACTTATAGTTGAGTCATACTGGTAAGGCCTTTAATTCTTGTGGTTTTAGATGAATACTGGCCAAAATGGATGGTGCCTTCAATTTTTTCTGTCTTTACACTCCGGTACCTTCTCAGCATAGCCATTAGTCTGTAAAAACACTGCATTTGGAGACTATTTCTGCCATTTTCAATTCTAGCTATTTGTCATCTTAGGCAAATCGCATGTGAAATAATAGGGCTGGTCTAATTCTTAGAGCTGTACTGTTCAGTTTATCATGATGAAAATGGTTTATGTTTGCACAGTCTAGTATGATGAGCACTGGCCATTGAGCTCTTGAAACGTGTGGCTAGTGTGACTAGGTAACTGAAATTTTTATTTTATTTAATTTTAATTAATATAACTTTATTTAAACTTTAAATTTTAATTTAACTTTAAATTTAACTTGAATGTGGCCAGTAGCTACTGTATTATATAACACAGCTCTAGCGAGTAATCTCTTAAAACCTGATCCAGCTCAAGCATCAGAGGGCCCTGATCTATCTGACTCTACTTAGTAATCTTCCCCATTGTAAAAACAATAAAAAATTTTACAGTTAGCATTGATTTTATTTTGCTTTTAAGAGTTGATGGTACATTAGTATGGTTAAAATTTAAATGCGTCCTTGGTATGTGCCGGTGTGTTTCGACTGAAGTTCCTGGCCCACAGGTCATTGTTCTTTCATGCATGTGACAAATTTAAATTTAACATTTTAAGTAATAGATGAAAAATGTTTAATTTTCATTCTCTGTTAGTTACTTCAGTGTCTTCTTTCTTGGAATTGTAGGGGATACTCCATTTTATGCAGATTCACTTGTAGGAACATACAGCAAAATTATGGATCATAAAAACTCACTATGTTTCCCTGAAGATGCAGAAATTTCTAAACATGCGAAGAATCTCATTTGTGCCTTCTTAACAGATAGGTAATGTACATTGAATTTATTTGTAGAGAACCCTGAACTTAAAAAGAAAATTTTTTTTAAAATTCATTTGAGAGAGAGCAGAATATGCGAGAGAGAGAACACGAGTTGGGGTGGGGACAAAGGGAGAGGGGGAAGCAGCGACGTGGGGCTTGATCCCAGGACCCTGGAATCATGACCTGAGCTGAAGGTAGATGCTTAACTGACTAAGCCACCCAGGCGCCCTGAGAGTCCTTAACTTTTAAATTTGTAGAAGTGAAAGCATAACATTTATTTACATCTGAAATCTTTCATTCTCTTTATCCAAATTGCTTTTTATTCTGGGTTAGCCTTTTCCTACTGTTTTAGGATTGATGGTGGGTTGCTCTCAACATGATGTGTGTGCAACCTCATTGTAATCAAACTCTAACCTTACCTTCATGTCTAAAAAGAAAAAACAGAACTTAGTAAGGTAATGCATTTGAAAAAAGTAAAACTTGTATTCACATCTTATCCTTTGAAGTGATTAAGCCATCTGACTCTTACTGTACAACTTTTGAGAGAAGAGTGTTTTGTGCAGATTTATACTTGACAGGTTATAATCTCAAAAAGTATTTGTATTTGACTTGGGAGTGACTCCTTCCCAGCCCTTTTTCATTTGCATTTGAATATGAATAAGTCTGCCCTGGAAATCCTGTGTTAAAACAAAATAGGTGAATGACGCTGTGAAACCTGCCTCAAAAAGGGAAGATAGAAAACTCTTTTGAGTTTCTTCCTTGGCCTTTCTATTCAGTTCTTTCAGAATTGTGAGAAGAGTCAGCCTGTCAAAGGACCAACCCATATAGGGTGTGTATGCACCACAGTCCAAACTTTACTCACCAGCATTATGATCTTAGGAAAATAATCTTACTTTTTGGGGAAATTTTATTTATCCATGAACAATGGGATCGGATCATATTGATAACTGAGCACACTTCTAGCTCAAAAAGTGCTATTATGATTTTTCAGCAAACCATATTGTTTGTTAGCCAGTTGCTATTACAAGCAGTACCACAGTGACTGTTCTCATGTGTTTATATCTTCCATACATTCTGTAGGATAAAGTTTTAAAGGTGAAATTCTAGGATACACACTTTAAAATTATGTTGGTATTACAAAATTGACCCCCAGAGTAGTCACAGCAGGGTATATTTCTATTGATGATAGTTACTTTCCTCATTCTCATCAAAGTGAATGTCATGAGTTTTTTCCATCCGAAGCAAGAAGAATTACTGCATTTTTCTTATTAGAGAGGTTAATCATTTTAATATGTTTATCAGTTGCAAGATTTGTTAATTATCTGATTAACAAACAATCCGTGCTGATAAACTTAGAACAAATCCTGTATGTTTTATTTGGGACTAGATGGGTTGATGAAGTTGACCATAATTTGTGCTGAAAGATAAAATATAATACAGGACATAGCACATGTTAATAACATGGAAAGATTTACCTTAGCAGTTTATTGGTGGGGAGGTGGTACAGTCTAAGGAGTGATTATAGGTAGAGAAAAGATATTTGGAAAAGAATTTAATGCCATCATTGTGGCTAGCAGTCCTTCCCTCTAAAGTTTACAGGTTTTTCTGTTTATATTAAACATGGCTCCGGGGCATATAAAAAAAACAGATTTTTTTTTTTTTATTTCCATAAAATCTTCATTGAAAACTCAAAAGTTCAAAGAATGAAATTGTTAATATTGTTTTTCTTGTATTTAGAATGATTGTTTTAATATAAATGTAGAGATATAATTATCAGACTGAAGAGCGATAATTTCTAATAATACGTGAGTTCTTTTTAAGTAGAGATTTTCATTTTTTAAAATTTTGATTTAATTTATTTTTTTAAAGATTTTTAAAAATTTGTTAGAACACAGGAGCAGGGAGGAGGAGAAGGGCAGAGGCAAAGGGAAAGAATCTGGAGCAGACTGGGCTATATTTTTATTAGAGTGGCTTTGAAAAACTCTTCTTTTCTCTGAAGTTAAACTGTCTGTTTTATATCCTGGAGTTGGTCATGCAGTTTTGGCACACACAAAAAGATGAATATTTTTATTTGGAAGTCTCATGTGTACTTTTCTTTGATACAAAGTACAGATGGAAATACATTTCTCTTTCCATGGCATTCACTATACTTTGCAGTCCTTTTAATCTAGAGAGGATCATGTATTGTAAAATGAGCATTGCTTGTTTTTGAAAAATAGTTAAGCTGAAACTTTTAATAAAGATATCTCAAAGTCATTTGTGATCCTTATTTTGATCCTAGGCAAGGTAAGAATTAATTTATTTTTTATAATCTTTTTATAATACAATCTTTAACTGCATTGTTTAGGGAGGTACGACTTGGGAGAAATGGGGTAGAAGAAATCAAACAGCATCCTTTCTTTAAGAATGACCAGTGGAACTGGGATAACATAAGAGAGAGTAAGTCAGTAAATTTAAATATTTCCATTCTTTCACATTTTAAATCTCAGAAATTGATTCCTCTTTTGAACTAGTAATCATGTTTGATATACTTGATGCTAATTTTAAATTGAGAGGTTTCATTTCAGATCTGTTCTGTGGCAATATTTATAACTAAATGTTACTCCTTAATATCTTAAACTAATATGTATTCATTAGCACTATTTCTTAATACTTTTATAATGAACAGATTTCTTAATTTGTCAAGTTTTTTATGGATCTCAATTTTCAGAATGGGGGAATATCCCTTAATTTGAACATGTAAATCAGTAATTATTTGTGTAGACCATACTTTGATGAACACTAGAATAAGCATAATAATTCATTTTAACTTTATGTATGTTTGACATTAATTCATTTTAAGAGCAAGAAATAGTTTACTTAATGTAAAGGCTAAAGACTAAAGAATGCGTATGCAAGTAATTACTGCTTATAATTTTAGTACCTAGAATAGTATCATATTGCTCTCTTTGATTTATCTATACTTAAACCTGCTCCAATGTAGTAATAGAATACTCAGTAAAATTTTAATTTTTTGAAATGGTAGAATGTAAAATATGTTAACAAAATTTTCTATAGTAAATCATAATGTTATTGATCAATTAGATATTAATGTATAATGTATTGACATTAATATATATTACTAATATGTAATTGATATAAAACAAAATCTGAGTGGTTAATACATATTTTGATTATGAAGAAAATAATCCATTTCTTTTGACAGCGGCGGCTCCTGTAGTACCTGAACTCAGCAGTGACATAGACAGCAGCAATTTTGATGACATTGAAGATGATAAAGGAGATGTAGAAACCTTCCCGATTCCTAAAGCTTTTGTGGGAAACCAGCTGCCTTTTATAGGATTTACCTACTATAGAGAAAATTTGTATGTGATTTCTTAGATTTTTATTGCTTTCAGGATTTAGCTGTAAAGAGTTATCTTATTAAGAGACTCTGGACTACGGAAGATAAAGTGTTAATTTGCTTTAAACTTTTGAGTTTTTATAAAAGGACTATTGAAAGTTATTTTTCATTTAGTTCCATTATTCCTGAATGTTACTCATTTACAAATTAAAAGATTAAATATTAAAATGTTACTCATTTACAAATTAAAAGATTAAGTACGTTTGAAGGAGCTTACCAACTAATAAAGTTGGTAATAAGAGATATAAGAGAATAATATAGTCATAATAAAGGATAGAAATGTGGTATTTGCCTTAAGGAAGGTACCAAAATATCTGAGCTGGTTCAGGAGAAAACTAAAAGTCACATCCCTGGGGGTGAGGTGAGGAGTCAAATAAGACCTGGCGTGGGGGCATTTGTAAAGCTAAGAAAAGCTTTTGAAGGGACAAGATATGGGGAGGTTAGGTGAGAGTTGTGGGAGATGAACAGTGGGAGCAAAAGTGTGGCATGTTAGCACACATCCGGAGCAGAGTGGTGTGGTCCAGTAGAGCCCAAACACAAGGTGTATATACTGTATTACGATCATTTGGAGGACCTAATGAGACTTTAGGTTTCTTGCCTGTAATCCCTCCATATGTAGCACAGAGTCTGGTACAAGGCCAATAAATACTGGTTGGCCACAGTGAATATTGGGTATAAAGATTAAAAACTATACTAGAGTTGAAGTTTAGAGGAAGAATAAAGTAGCAGATGATTGTTGTGTGCTATACTGAGGGACTTTTGACTTTGGTAGTCAGTGAGGAGTGAGGCATTAGAGACATTTGATAAACATATCTGAGAAACTTGGTACTTCCCATGTATGTAATTGTAGGGGTGACCAGCCATTTTGGTTTGTCCAAGACTGAGGGGCTTCCTAGGCAAGGGACTTTGATGCTGAAACTAAGAAAATCCCCAGCAAACCAGGATGAGTTGGCTACCCTGCTAGTGGTAGTATTCTAAAAACTATTGTAATGCTCACTAAAATGAGAATATGCGTGCCTTGATGAACCCAAGCATATTCAAAGGCAGTGAGGGACGATCCAGTTAAAGAGAGAAATTGACAGTTAAATAGAAGTGATGATTTATGTATTAAGACCTGGAATCAAGAGATGTTATCTTTGAGAAGGAGGACAGATGTCTCTTTCTAGAAGATTTCTTGATAAAATAGTTACAGGAACTCAAAATGAGATGAAGAGGGGCAACGTATAGCCACTCTAGTGACTCTAATCTCAACAGTATTAAAGACTAGAACATCCAGTAAGGGGCGGGGGCAAGAAAAGGTGCAACATTTTAAATTATTGAGAATGATAATATCTAAGGGGAAAACATTGCTTCATTTAAAACATGTTGAAGTGGTTAGAAAGAAAAATCTTTGTGGCTGGAACTTAATTTTGATAATAATCTGGGGGTATTAGAAAATGGATTAAAATGACATGCAAAAGATTTATTTCCTGCCTTTCCTTCTAGGTTATTAAGTGACTCTTCATCTTGTAGAGAAAATGATTCAGTGCAATCAAGGAAAAATGAAGTATGTATAGATTTTTACTGTTTTATTTTAGTCATATGTTCAACTAACTTAGTAATATCTATGCGTTTAAAAAGTTCATTTGATGCTGATTTTTGAATCAGTAGATGGCGTTTTCTGTTGTAATACAGGTCAAAGAACATTGAAATGATTAATCTTTTTGGCAGGTTATTATTTTGTAAGATATAGTGGCTAGTAAAAAGATGAATTATACATGGCTTTAGGCTTAGTTTTAGTAGCAAAAGTGATAGAGTAAGTTTATAAACAACTATAATATCAGAAAATTTTATAATCTTAGTACTAAAAAAGAGTATAGATAATAAGGTTTAAAGGTACAAAAGTAGTGGAGGAAGCATTATTTTGAGTCTTTAAGAATGAATTCAGATAAAGGGTGATTTTATCAAACTTACATCTTTTGTGGCTTCTAATTTCTAATTGAACAAAAGTAAGTCATATACACACATACACATTAATGAGGATGCTAAACATTTTTCTCCTTAAAATTTGTAGAAAGTAAAAAAGTTGGTTAGATAATTCTGGTATGATTTATCTTAGGAATTTTATAAAGCATACAAGCTTTGTAAATTTCTCTGTTTTCTGTTTTGTTTTAAATAGGAAAGCCAAGAGGTATGTTGATGTCACGTGTGTTGAAAAACAAAAAAGTGCCTCACTCTAGCAATGTTTTGGTACAGCCATTTTCCACCTAGCATTTGGAGTGCTACATCTGCCTGAGAGAGAAGTTCCCAACCTTTTTTCTACCAAGTATTCCTTTCCTTATTGCCCTTATGGATCTGTTGTTTAAATATGTATTATGTAATTTTCTTGGTTTAATTTATCATAGATATATAACTGATTAACATATAAACCTATAGTGGTCAAATTATACTAATGCAATAGGAGCCAGAAACAGTTAACCTGACTTGTTCATTGGCCTGTATAATCTCACTAGGAAAAATAACAGTTTTGCATAAGATTTATAAAATATTTAAGAAACCATGAGTAACCTAATCACTAGAAAGAATAATGGAAAGAACATTGGCCTTGGAATCTAATACACTTGGATTGATTTTTGGCATAGCCACTTATTAGCTAAGCCATTTTGGCCCAGTTATTCACCTCTTTTGAATTTCAGTTTCTTTCTTTTTTTTTTTAAAGGTTTTATTTATTTATTTGACACAGAGAGAGATCACAAGTAGGCAGAGAGGCAGGCAGAGAGAGAGGAAGAAACAGGCTCCCCGCTAAGCAGAGAGCCAGACACGCCCTGGGATCATGACCTGAGCCTAAGGCAGAGGCTTTAACCCACTGAGCCACCCAGGCGCCCTCAGTTTCTTTATTGAGTAAATACAGCACCACCGTATTCTTAGGGTTGTTGTTAGGATTAATGGGACAACATTTATAAAGTGCCTGCCACTACATGTAAGGCACAAAAGGAACTCAAAAAGTTAAAGTCTTTATGAAGAAGATCATCTCTAAAAATGGTTTAATACTTTCTGTGATTTTAGTTTATTTAAAGATTTTATTTATTTGACAGAAGAGAGATCACAAACAGGCAGAGAGAGAGAGAGAGAGAGAGAGGAGGAAGCAGGCCCCCTGCTGAGCAGAGAGCCGGATGCAGGAAGCCAGATGTGGGGCTCGATTTTAGTTTATTTAAAGACCAACATATCTGGCCTAGAAGACATAAAGAATGGCAAGGAAATGACTTATAATCAATTAGCTATCATTCTTCGAAGAGTTATTGATTATAACTCTTTATAGTACTATTGGTCCTGGCATGGTGTAGAAACGTATAAAGAAGAGCTTAGGCGGTGCCTGGGTGGCTCAGTTGGTTAAGTAAGCCACTGCCTTCGGCTCAGGTCATGATCCCGGAAACCCGGGATCGAGCCCCACATCTGGCTTCCTGCTCCGCGGGAAGCCTGCTTCTCCCTCTCTCACTGCCCCTGCTTGTGTTCCCTTTCTAGCTGTGTTTCTCTCTGTCAAATAAATAAAATCTTTAAAAAAAAAAAAAAGAAGAGCTTAAATTCTTATTTTTAAGAGCAATAATATATTTTTGAGCAAGTTCAAATATCCCAGGTATTTGTTTCAGATGTAGACCTTTTCATCTTATAAGTACACGTTGTGACCGTATTTTTATATAAATAATCTGTGGAAGAACAGTGGAGGGTACCAGAAGATACTCTTTATTCATAGTGAAAGAGAGACTTGGTATCATAGAAGAATTCTGCCAGGTTTAGAGCTTCTCACTGGTATGTTTATGTGGTGTGGACATGTACAAGTTTGCATTCATGTCTAGTGTAAGAAGGCAAGAGTTGGAGAATTTTTTTCTTGTCAGTAAAAGTCACATTAAGAAGGTAAAGAAACTTTATGTACAATTACAGATCAGGTTATATTCAGCTCAAAAAATAGCTTGTCATTGTTTTCTTTTAGCCTTTTATAAGTGTGACCAAACTTTCTAATTATAGTATCTTATTTTCTGACAGATTCAGAAAAAGTTATACACATTAGAAGAACACCTTAGCACTGAGATACAAGCCAAAGAGGAGCTAGAGCAAAAGTGCAAGTATGTTTTGTGGATTTAGTTAATTTGTTGGATTTTAAAATTTAAGTTCAAATAATTATTTGATTATTTTTAAATTTATAGTTGTTTTTATTATGAATTAGAGATTTACTTACTATAGATGTTTTTATTATGAATTAGAGATTTACTTACTATTTCTTTTGAAATTCTATAGGTCTGTTAATACTCGCCTTGAGAAAGTAGCAAAGGAACTAGAGGAAGAGGTAAAGTTCTTGTATACTTTTATTAACATTTTTGTTCACAGAGTTTTGATGCCTGATGTACCTGCAGAGTTCTCTTAGAACCGTATTAATACATATCTTTATATACAGTAAGACCTACCTTCTAGCATTGGTGAACAGGACTAAAATTATAGGATCACCATGATGATAGGCTTCATTTTGTTATGTTTTTGCAAATTTGAGTTAATTTTAGTATGTGTAGATAATGCAAGGAAAAAAAATCTGCATTTGTATTAAATACTTGGCTTAACAACAGAAAGTAACTATTGTTCTTTTAAATTTCTATTCCTAACATTTTAGATGGATAGTTTATATCAAGAGATGGTTCAGTGGTAATGGAATGTTTCAGAAAGTTTGACTTTCAGTAGTAAACAGTGAACAATGGTCTTGATAATTGAAGAGAGGTGTTCTATTTTGAAAATAATTGAAAATATTGTGAGTTTTAACAAAACAGCGATTATAGCTTATTTTTAGAAGTGTCTTTTATCTGCTTGAAATACTGCATTACTGTTTTCTTTGATTTTTTTATGCATACTTTCCTTTGGTAATAACTTTAAACATTATTTCAGATTACTTTAAGGAAAAATGTGGAATCAGCATTAAGACAATTAGAAAGAGAAAAGGCACTTCTTCAGCACAAAAATGCAGAATATCAGCGGAAAGCTGATCACGAAGCAGACAAGAAACGAAATTTGGAAAATGATGGTTTGTAGTGTAGAATATTAAATACTTACCAAGAAAAAAATTAAGTGTGTATGTATGTGTATGTTGTGTTGAAGCTTGCCACTGAAATGCTTTTTATCATAGTTAACAGTTTAAAGGATCAACTTGAAGATTTGAGAAAAAGAAATCAGAACTCTCAAATATCCACCGAGAAAGTGAATCAGCTCCAGAGACAAGTAGGTTGATCTCAGTTGTAGTAAGGATATTGAATTTTCTTGATAATGACTTGTTAATAGTACTTTTAGTTGGCAGTGTTAGAAAAAGGCCTTCTTTGCCTCTGATTTTTAAAAGGAAATCACGAGGAAAATATTTTTAGTTTTTTTTTTTAATTTTAAATAGTTTGTAATGGGGTACTGAATAGAAGTATTTTCATTATATATGCCTGTGTTTTTTTGTTTGTTTGATTTTGAATGGAATATCAGCTGGATGAAACCAATGCTTTGCTGAGAACAGAATCTGATACCGCAGCTCGGTTAAGAAAAACCCAAGCAGAAAGTTCAAAACAGATTCAGCAGCTGGAATCTAACAATAGAGATCTTCAAGATAAAAATTGCCTGCTGGAGACTGCCAAGTTAAAACTTGAAAAGGAATTTATTAATCTTCAGTCAGTTCTAGAATCTGAAAGGAGGGACCGAACCCATGGATCCGAGATAATTAATGACTTACAAGGTATTAAACTAGAGATTATACTTGAATTCATCTTGATGATTTGAATTTTGGACATAACTTTTGATGATGGCTAATATATTGGAGTATGACATTTCTGAATATTCTACTCTGTTATGTGAAGTTAGGGTGTTGGAAATGCATTGATACAAACTTTTATGAATAGAAGGTTTACTTTAAAATAGTGTGAAGTATTTTAAGTTGTCAAATTACCCCCTTGAGTTTCAGTTGACTTCATTATAAGGCACTCTACCAACAATTAAAAAACTCATAAATAATAGCTCCAAACTATGAGGTGACTTAAAAATCATAGCTCCAAACTATAAGGTGACTTAAAAATTTTTTACTTTTAATTTACTATGTATATCCTTTGTAGTCTTATTGTTTTTTAAATGTTGCAATTTTAGGCAGAATATCTGGTCTAGAAGAAGATTTAAAGAATGGCAAAATCTTATTAGCAAAAGCAGAAATGGAGAAGAGACAACTACAGGAGAAACTTACTGATTTGGAAAAGGTAAAACATGTTCAGCTTTCTATTTTTTTATTTTTATTTTATTTTTTTTTAAGATTTTTATTTATTTGACAGAGAGAAACACAGCCAGAGAGGGAACACAAGCAGGGGGCGTGAGAGAGGGAGAAGCAGGCCTCCTGCCAAGCAGGGAGCCCTATGTGGGGCTCGATCCGGGTCTCCAGGATCATGACCTGAGCCGAAGGCAGTTGCTTAACCAACTGAGCCACCCAGGCGCCCCAGCTTTCTATTTTTTAAGAAAATGACTGTAGAATATCAGATTGGAAAACTTACTCTAAAATAAGGGAAATCAGGTGCACCTGGGTAGCTCAGACGGTTAAGTGTCTGCCATCAGTTTGAGTCATGATCCTGGGGTCCTGGGATCGAGCCCCACATTGGGCTCCAGCCCCACACTGGGCTCGCTGCTCAGCAGGGGAGCCGCTTTTTCCTCTGCCTCTCCCTTTCTCTTTGCCCCTGCTCTTGTGCTCTTTAAAGTAAATAAAATCTTTAAAAAAATAATAAATAAGAGAATTCAGAATGCGTTCAGTGGATGTTTCTCCCTAGGGATCCAAGGAAAACTCAAATTTTGACTTAAAGCGTGTCTTAAAAATAATAGAAAGTTATCATGGCTTTTGGCATTTAGAAGTTTTTCTTTATAAATGCTATAAGCCAGAGATAATTTCTACACTCTGGGCAGTTAATGTGATGTTTTTGTTCACTTATTTATTAATTTAAGTATTTAAGTGTGTCATCTGTGATAGAAATATCAGGATGCAGTCCTTGCTTGCCTTATTTAACAATGTCACTATTGGGTACCTGGCTGACTCAGGTGGTAGAGCAAGTGACTCCTTATCTCAAGATCATGAGTTCAAGTCCCACATTGGTCATGGGGCCTACTTAAGAAAAAAATCAATTAAAAAAATCTCACAGTCTAATGAGTAGCTTCTAAAGTAATAATAAGGTACATAGATCATTCTAATGCAGCATGGTACACAGAATGCTAGAAGAATGGACAGGGTAAATTGGATGCACAGAAAAAGAGGCCCAGTCTGACAGGGCAGGATTGGTTGGCAGGATAAAGGCACATTCTGAGTTGGGGAAGACAGCCTGAGATAAAGGTACAGAGGATGGAAAATAGAAAGGGCATAGTTGGTTTATTTAATGCAAACTCCTCAGTATTTCTGGAGTACAGAGCAAGGGTCAACATATTTTAATCTTTTAAGGGAGACACAATAAATATTTCAGGCTTTGAAGGCCATATGGTCTCTGTTTCAACTCGGCTCTGCTGTAGCACATAAAGGAATGGGTGTGACTAATATTCCAGTGAAATTTTACAAAAATAGACATCAGACTAAAATTGGCCTGAAGACAGCAGTATGGTGGAATTCAGTGGAATTCAGTGACCAGAATAAAGCTACAGAGCTAGACATGAGCTAGATCATGTAAGATTTTGAATACTGTCCTAAACTTAGTTTCTCTAGGTAATGGACTACCCACTGAAGGACTTTAAATTGGATTCTCTTACTAGAGGTGCATTTAAGATAGAACACTATAGGGGTGCCTGGGTGGCTCAGTTGGTTAAGCGACTGCCTTTGGCTCAGGTCATGATCCCAGAGACCACGGACCGAGCCCCACATCGGGCTCCCTGCTTAGCGGGAAGGCTGCTTCTCCCTCTCTCACTCCCCCTGCCTGTGTTCCCTCTCTAGCTGTGTTTCTCTCTGTCAAATAAATAAATAAATCTTAAAAAAAAAATCACTGTATACCATGTGGAGAATAAATTTGAGGGGGACAAGATAAGAGGTAGCAGGGAGACTAGTCAGAGGCTTTTTCAGTAATTCAGATAATGGAGAATTAACTAGTACAGTGGCTAAAAGGATGGAAAATAAGGTGAGAAATACTTGGAGGAAGAATATTTGGCAGCACGTAGTGATTAATTAGATGAGGCATGTGTGTGGTACTTAATTAAGGAAGAGTTTTGGGTTCCTACTTTGTGACAAGATACATAATGGTACTGCTAATTAAAAAAGAATAAAGGGAAACAGCTCTTTTAGAAGAGACAATGACTAATCCATTTTAGACCTAAGTTTAAGGCATCTGTGAACCAGCCAAATTAGGATGTTTACAAAGCAGTAAACTATGTTTGTTGAAGCTAGAAAAATCTGAGTCATTGGTACAGAAGTAGCTAAAGCCCTGTGAATGAAAGAACCTATGTGGGGAGAGATTTTTTTGTTTGTTTGTTGTATTTTAAAGATTTTATTTATTCATTTGATAGAGAGAAACACAGCCAGAGAGGGAACACAAGCAGGGGGAGCGAGAGAGGGAGAAGCAGGCTTCCTGCCGAGCAGGAAGCCCGATGCGGGGCTCTATCCCGGGTCTCTGGGATCATGACCTGAGCCGAAGGCAGTCACTTAACCAACTGAGCCACCAAGGTGCCCAAAGAGATTGTTTAGAACAGTGGTTTTTTAGGGCAGAGTAGATTACTCTGTTGGTGAATTGAAAGAATTATTTTCAGGATTGAAGATTTATTTGAAAAACAAAAGAAGTATCTCCATTTATGATAAAAACTATAGCGAAAAAAGAATTAAAGAATCTTTAGGGGTACCTGGGTGGCTCAGTCATTAAGCATCTGCCTTCGGCTCAGGTCATGATCTCTGACTTCTGGGATTGAGCCCGCATCAGGCTCCGTGCTTGGCAGGAGGCCTGCTTCTCCTTCTCTCACTCCCCTTGCTTGTGTTCCCTCTCTAGCTGTGTTTCTCTCTGTCAAATAAATAAATAAATAAATAAATAAATAGATAAATAAATAAATAAAATCTTTAAAAAAAAAAAGAAAGAAAATCTTTTTGAGGATATATAGAAAATTGACATCTATTATTAAAGATTCCCAACTTAGAACACGTCTCTTTATGTGGCATATAAAAGGGTAAATAGTAGAGAATCCTAAAAATTTATCTTTAGATATACAGCAAATAGAAATATTAGATATGTTTTAAAAGTGAAAAATAATGATATAGGAAGGGGAGAAGCTTTGTGGCTGAAGAACACTACCTCCATACAACACCAGCATTCAAGGAGCAGCTGGAGGAAAACTTCGTAAATGACATTAAAGATGAGAACAGGAAGGGGGGAGCCAAGTGAGTTCGTGCCAGGTGTGTCAAGGAAATAGTTTCAAGGGCAACAGTGAGTCTAAATGAGATAAAGACTGGAAAGTGTTTGTTGGATCTTATGTTGAGAATAACATTGGTTATTCTCTATTGAGATCAAAGACTCTCAGTACAGATCTCCAAACAGTAGAGTGGAGGGATGGGACATGGGTGCCATGAAAGGTGGATTCCATGGATCACTTTTATAAGAAGCTCGAGTGAAGAGGGGAGGAAAGGTATAGAACATTCTTAGTCTGAAAAAAAACAAGTTTATAAGTTTTTGAAATTGTGAGCCAGTCTTTTTTGTTGATAGTTGCTATTTTAAATCTTTAATAGGAGAAAAACAACATGGAAATAGATATGACATACCAACTAAAAGTTATACAGCAGAGCTTGGAACAAGAAGAAGCTGAGCATAAGGCTACAAAAGCACGGTTGGCAGATAAAAATAAGATTTATGAATCCATTGAAGAAGCAAAATCAGAAGCCATGAAAGGTATGCTTTTTTCTAAGAGGGTTTTCCTGCAGCATTGTACTAAGAATTGATTCTGTAATCAACTCTTTGATTTTGAAAAATATTTTTTTTATATTTTATTGTCAAATATTGGGAACTGGAGAGAAAAAAAAATTAGGAAAGCTTTATATATGTATCACTTTTTTCCTTTATGGCAACAATCATTTCTAAGATAGTAAGGCCCAAAAACAAAATTATTCAACCAAATTTAAGGATCAGAGAGAAATTAATATTTCAGTGGTATTAGTAGTAACAGGTACACAGAGCATGAGGTTCTAGATTTATCTGTTCAGATTTGGGGAGATGTTTCTCTTTTTGTAATATTTAGTTTGATATATCACCAGTTTGTATGATAAAATTGCTGCCAGTTTATGCAAGATAAATGTTTTAAAAATGGTAACTGACCAAACTAGAAGATAAGCTCTTTGAATATTTTGAACTCTGACATGATGAAGATACAGCTAGATTTGGTCAGTCATCTACTACTAGGGAAGGGTAAGATAGCAGAGTTAACTTTTCCATAAACCAGCATGTATCTTGGAGTTGTCTTAGGATAATTTCTTATTTTCCTAACTGACTGCTTACAATTATGATGGATTTGAAGTTCCATAGGAAATGTATAAAATACTTTTGTGACAGATTCGTAGAACTCTTAAGCAGAAATTTTATTTCGTACTGAAGCATGATATGTATGAATAATTTGGCAAAAAATACATTTTCAATTATTGAATGTAATTAAAATTGGAGATTTTTTTGGTTAAAATCCATTTAGTGTAAGGTACTAATTAAGGATGTTAAGAGAAAATGAGTGCTTTAGTTAGAAAAATCTAATTACAGTAGAGGAAGACACCCAACCACTAAGCCACCCAGGCACCCCAACCGCAGTCTTACTAATAAGGAGGATATTTTGTACATATTCTGAATTTTTGATACTGTTCGGCCTTTTTTCTTCTAAAATAATACTGTGAACAATCTCCTCGGGCCATTAAACCTTTTCCTTGAATAGTGAACACTTTTCAAATGCTTGTCTTATGCCAGGTGGCATTTATATTAATTCAGAATCTTCATAACATCCCTATGAGGGAGGATACTTTGCCACCATTCTAGAGTTGAGGAAATTGAGCCTCAGAGAGATTAATTAACTTGCCTAGACAAATAATTAGGACATGTTAGAGTTAGAGTTTGACCTCAGGAAGTTTGGTCCCATAGTCTTGTCCTTTACCATTTCCCAAAATATAATTGTCATCCTCTGCATAGTAATATGCTAATATGGAAAGGGCCATAGACATCATAAAAAATCTACTTAGAATGTTTTAGGGTAAGAAGAGTAACACCGAGAGGCACAGAGTAACAGAAAGATAAAATAAATCTTTATTCAAAAGGTGTAAGGCCCTTTTAGAACCATCAGTGAAGGCAGAATTATTTTACTTCTATTGGAGTGGATGTAATATTTCAGTGTGGTAGATTTTTGTCCACTGCAAAATGCCTGATTTCCAAGCATGAAACTGTTGACATTTGACATCCATTAAGAAGAGTGATGAAAATATTAAATTGGAACTTTAAAAAATGTTTTTAAACTATCATCATTTATGATAATTTCTATAGCACTGTGTCATGTATTTGATAGGCTTTTTATTTGTGAATTCATGATTGTGTCCTTTTTTGTGGCAATAGAAATGGAGAAGAAGCTCTTAGAGGAAAGGACGTTAAAGCAGAAAGTGGAGAACCTATTGCTGGAAGCTGAGAAGAGATGCTCTATATTTGACTGTGACCTCAAACAGTCACAGCAGAAAATAAATGAACTCCTTAAACAGAAAGATGTGCTAAATGAGGATGTGAGTATTAAGTTTACTAATAAGTAGTAAACTATGTAATAAATTTATAGTCAACTTAGGTTTATCTGTAATGATGTCTAATGATGGTTTCATAATTTAAAATTTTTTCTTATAAAATAATATTCTGTAGCCTTTAATTTTACTGAATTTGGCTGATACACTAAATGATGAATCATAATTTAATTTTTTTTAAGTTATTTTTACCTTAAAGTCCATATTTTATTTAAAAAATAGGACATGAGAAATAACAAAAAATATTTTACCATGAAGTGAAGTGACTGCCTCAGGGCAAAAATCTGTTTTGCATGATCATATTTGCTGTAAGCTTCATTGGTAAGAAAAATCAAATCATTACTTATATTTTACCAAGTAGATAATTTATTTTTTAGGTTAGAAATTTGACATTAAAAATAGAGCAGGAAACTCAGAAGCGCTGCCTTACACAAAATGACTTGAAGATGCAAACACAGCAAGTTAACACACTAAAAATGTCAGAAAAGCAGTTAAAACAAGAGAATAATCATCTCATGGAAATGAAAATGAGCTTGGAAAAGCAGAATGCTGAACTTCGAAAGTAAGTAAATTGTTTGAGACAAAGTTTTATTAATTTGTGAAACTCTCCATATGTAAATTGCCTTAATTTTGATTTACCTTGGGATTTTCTTTTGATCATGTCATAGTCTTGACCACATTTGCTCTTTTTTTTCTGTATAAGTAATGTGTCGAGTGCCACTGTTGTCCTTCAAGAAGATTATATTTGCTTCCCCAATGGTTTTTTACTATTTCTACCTACTATGATATAATGATAGAATGTTGCTGTTGGAGTAGAAGAAATTCTCTGGGATTTTCACTTCATGCTCTTAAGGTTTCTTCTCAGAACTGTTATTGTCCATGTGCTTTTTGTTTATTCTGTCAGTTTCTGGGACTGGACATGTTTGGTTATCAAGCAAACTGAAGTTTTTAAATCATTTTTTATGATACATTTTAGTGTTTTATTTAATTTGCTTAGAAAATAGAAAACAGTTTTAAAATCCTTAAGGTATACATTAAATATACCATTAAAGTTTGTTCAATTTGGTCATTAGTAGTATAACTACTTCTGAATCATAATCAAAGCTCGTATTAGATCCCAGTTATTTGGAGAGAACATAGGTTTTGGATACAGATTGAGAGGTATGCATTCCAGTCCTATTACTTACTAGCTGATCAACATCAGGCAAAATATTTAACCTCTCTGAGCCTTTTTTTTTTTTTAAGATTTTTAAATTTTATTTTCTTTTATTATTTTTTTAAGATTTTATTTATTTATTTGACAGAGAGAGAGAGATCACAAGTAGGCAGAGAGGCAGGCAGAGAGAGGGAAGGAAGCAGGTTCCCTGCTGAGCAGAGAGACCAATGTGGGCCTCGATCCCAGGACCCTGAGATCGTGACCTGAGCCAAAGGCAGAGGCTTTAACCCACTGAGCCACCCAGGCGCCCTAAGATTTATTTATTTTAGAGAGACTGAGAGAGTGTGAGCATGGTGGGGACAGAGGGAGAGAATCCTCAAGCAGACTCCTTCTAAGTGCAGAGCCCAATGTGGGGCTCAGTCCCAGGACCCTGGGATCATAACCTGAGCTGAAGTCAAGAGTTGGACATTTAACTGACTGAGCCATCCAGGTGCCCCCTCTTTGAGGCTTTTATCATAAAACGTACAAAAAGGGGCAGTAAGAACTTCCTTGTTAGGCATTCTGTAAGGATGATAATGATACATTTACAGTACCTAGCACATAATAAATGGTAGGGGCCATTACTTGTACAACTGTTACTGGTAATACAGCTATACTGCAGGGATGTCTTGGTGGCTCAGTTAGTTAAGCATGTGCCTTAGGCTCAGGTCGTGATCCCAGCATCCTGGAATTGAGTCCCACATTGGACTCCTTGCTCAGCAGGGGACCTGCTTCTCCCTTTGCCTGCCACTGGCCCTCCTTGTGTGCATACTCTCTCTTCCTCCCTCTCTGACAAATAAATAAATAAAATCTAAAAAAAAAAAAACCACCAGGAAATAAAAACCCTACTATACTACTATGACTATTTCTCTCTTCTTATCCTTGCTAATTGCTTGCTTTTTACATACCTGTGATAGGTCAATAAGATTGACACTACTTAGGAAAGGATGGTCAAGCATTCAAATATTGACACAATCTAGGAAAGGATGATTAAGAAGATTTTATTCTTTTTGTTGATCTGTTGCTTGGGTTAACCTAGACTCTTAAAATTGATGTGATTTCAACTTTTGAAAATTAGAACTAGAAACTTGAACAATATTTGTCTTTGTTTTCTCTATATAGTAGCTTTATTCTCTCTTATTTAGAGCTAGCTTTTTCCATTTAACAGAAAACTTGGTCTTTCAAGAGGGCAAGCTCTAGAGATATGTCCTATAGCTTCATTTATTTGGAGAAACTCTGATTTGACTTCTCTGGACCCTGGTTTCAGAAAGTACCCTAAGTTCTGTGATAGAATTCATTGGCCCAGTTTTGGTCAAGAGTGTAAGCTGTGGACCCTTAAAACAACTTGTCTAAATAGATATTCACCATAGAATCTATTGTATCCATAGTATGTATTCTGACCATAGTGGTTATATGAGTGTAAGGGCTGATTAAACATATAGATTGTGTTTCCTCTCTTGTTCTAGTTACATTTTGTTTATCCCAAATTTATAGTATTTGTATAGATCCATATAGTACACATGGATCTGTTGTTTCTTAATCCCTCAGTTCCTAACCCCTTTGCCCCAAAGAACTCATATTTGTTGTCTTAACCACCTAGTACATTATAAATTCACTGAAGGTCAACTATCTCTTTTTATGTTTTGTTCTCTCCAACCCTTGATTAATGTCTTGCACATAGTACATTCTCAAATGTTGCATGAATGAATGCTTACCTGTAATGTGTAAGGCACTCATAGTCACTATGGGAGATTCAAAGATGAATCAGGTGTATTTCCTGCCTTTAAGAATCTTAGTAGCAGGGAGTGCTAAGATGTGTATATGAGTAATTGGAATGCCAGGATAAAATGATATATACCTGCAATGGGAATTTACATATGAAGTGCTATGTAGGCTTGCATTTGAAAGTGGTTAACATATATCTTTTCCTCCCAAGATGCCAATAAAACCTTAGTAAAGGAATTTTTTTAAGTGTATAAATCCATATCAAGAATTACAGTGGTTTGGAAGATTAGAAGTTTCTTTAGTAAATGAAGTAGTGACAAATGGAAACCTCACTAATGATGTATAGGGCAAACGAAGCAACAGCCAGGAGTATATATGAAGTGGGATATTAGTGAAGAAGAAAATGTTTCATTATTCAGATCAAATACCTTGAAGGGCTAGAGTAGCATGTGATGCTATAAATGGAACAATCTGCTGATCATACTCTTCCTGCCAACCCTTGCAGAAGTGTTTGTAGCCAAGCACTACCACTACTTGGATTCCTACAGAGCAGTTCCTCTATAGAAATTGGGCATATCTTCTGCAGCTAATTAGAACTGCTAGTATGGAGGAAGTTCTCATTTTGCCTTTTAGGAGTCTTCCTGCTTGTGTGGCTTTTTAAGCCTCTCATCTTAAACTGAAGTTTGCCAGTTAGAAAACTGCTTCCACATGCATAGAGATTAAATTTCTATCACTTCTTTTATAAGTGAATAACCAAGTTTCACTAGGCATCTGAGGAAAGCGTGCAGTACTTAAGATAAAGATTATGATAAAGAAAAAGGAAATGTATCCCCAGATGAAAAATATATCAGGGAAAGAAGAGAAATTAACAAAAGAAGCACAAACCAAAAAAAAAGCCTATTGGTAATAATTAGTATTGATCAAAACTTCTAGGAGTTACTACTTCCATTAAACAAGAACCTGACATAATGTAAAAAGGGTAGCCAGAATAGGAAGAGCTGTCAAAGGTTAAAAATGACTCATATACATATATTAGGATGGTTCAAAGAAAAATTCAAAGAAATTTCATCAAAATAGAACAAGAGGGAATGATACTGAAGATAGGAGAGAAATAGGTAAGACACCGAGACTCTCCCAGGAGTTCTAGCACCAGACAAAGAAGTCTAGAGAAACCAAGTGAGGAAGTTATTAAAGAAATAATAGGGGCAAGCCTTGGTGGCTCAGTTGGTTAAGTGTCTGCCTTCAGCTCAGGTAATGATCTCAGGGTCCTGGGATTGAGCCCCCCAGGTCAGGCTTCCTGTTCAGCGAGGGAGTCTGCTTCACTTCTCCCTTTGCCCCTCCCCCTGCTTATGCACACACTCTCTTTCTCTGTCTCTCAAATAAATAAATAAAATTAAAAAAGAAAGAATGATGGGGCGCCTGGGTGGCTCAGTTGGTTAAGCGACTGCCTTCAGCTCAGGTCATGATCCTGGAGACCCGGGATCAAGTCCCACATCGGACTCCCTGCTCAGCAGGAAGCCTGCTTCTCCCTCTCTCACTCCCCCTGCTTGTGTTCCCTCTCTGGCTGTGTTTCTCTCTGTCAAATAAATAAAATCTTAAAAAAAAAAAAAAAAAAGAATGAGATAATAGAAAACAGTTTCCCATAGCTGAAAGAGAAGTCTTTAGATTGAAAGGACTCAGCAGAAAATAAATGAGAAAGGACCCACATTGAGACCTGTTCTCATGAAATTTCAGAAGCAAAAGAAAGGATGGGAGTGTTGTAGTTCTCATCACAAACTGTGAGGGGGTGGCAGATGTTGTGGTTTATGATGATGCAATATGAAGTAAGGCGTGGTTATGTGGCTGAGGCCGTGATAGGACTGTATTACAGGGGTTGGGGAGAGGTTAGGGATGGTAAGAGCTCACTTTGTACTCTGCACCAGAGAATTGGTAAGTAGTATTTTAAATCTTTGTCTAGAAATAAACTGAGATTTGGAGGTAATTGTCAAAAGAACAAAACACAGAAATGAAACAAAGTAAATTCCTCTAAGGGAGTAGGATTAGGCTACCTAAGAGGTGGTGGATAAGGAGACTGCTACCTTTCATTGTAATTTTTTTCTATGCTGTTCTATACTATTTAATTGTAACCATGTGCATATTATGTGGTTATTTAAAAAAAAAAAACCACTTTTCTTAAATACCTGATGTTAGGTTTTTAAAATTACATAAAAGTGAATGATAGCAGCTTGTCAAGATCATGATTTAAAAGTATACTGAGGTTTGTTGCCAGTGGGCTTAGCTGGTAATGATGAGATCAGTTTAAAAACTGACCTTTTATATATTAGCATCTTTCACATTTTTGACTCAGAAAAATAATCATTTTTAATAGTATATACCTTAATAATAAAATACAGATACAACACAGACAAGTGATATTTAACTCCCTTTTATCAGTGTTTTAAGAACCAGTAAGTAAAGAAAGTGACCAAATGATGTTAAATGAGAATAAGAATAAAAACCTTAAGTAACACACAGATTGAAAATAGGATGATTAGGGCTCCTGGGTGGCTCAGTGGGTTAAAGCCTCTGCCTTCGGCTCAGGTCATGATCTCAGGGTCCTGGGATCGAGGCCTACATTGGGCTCTCTGCATGGCAGGGAGCCTGTTTCCTCCTCTCTCTGCCTACTTGTAATATCTATCTATCTATCTATCTATCTATCTATCTATCTATCTATCTCTATCTCTCTCTCTCTCTCTCTCTCTCATTCTCTCTCTCTCTCTCTCTCTGTGTCAAATAAATAAATAAATAAATCTTTAAAAAAAAAGAAAATAGGAAGATTAAATCATTAAATCTGAGTCTTTCTTGCTTTATATATTTTTAAATATCCAAGTGGCATTCAAATGTTTTCTCCCTATAAAATACTCAGAACTATATTTAAAAAGAGAAAATAGTATATGCTCCCCTTTATTTTTTAAAAAAATTTTATTTAAAGATTTTGAGAGAGAGAGAAGGCTAGAGAACACAGGCAGGGGGAGTGGCAGAAGGAGAGAGAAGCAGGCTCCCTGCTGAGCAGGGAGCCTGAGGATTCAGGGCTCTATCCCAGGACCCTGAGATCATGACCTGAATCGAAGGCAGACACTTGACCCACAGAGCCACCTAGGTGCCCATTATTTATTTTAGAGAGAGTGAAAGTAAGCATATGTTGGGGTGGGGAGGATAAAGGGAGAGGGAGAGAGACAATCTAAAGAATCTCCCCACTGAGCATGGAGCCTGACACTGGGCTTAATCCCACAACCCTGAGGTCGTGACCTGAACAGAAATCAGGAGAGGGATGCCTAACCCATTGAGCCATCTAGGCACTCCCATGTTCCTCTGTATGAATGCAGATATAGTTCATCTTTCCAGAGAGAACATACTGTAACAGTTTGTTAGTTATCCTTCCATACCTTCTTCTTTGTCTCTCCTATGTACATCTGTTTAAATGTATACAGAGTTGAGTTTTTTGTAGATTTTGGGCAGGGTTGTTTTTTTGTTTTTTTAATTGTATCATATATGTTGTATTGTTCTCCAACTTGCTTTTTTTCCCCTCTTAGCTTTGAGTTGGAATAATTATAATTTTTATGTTTTTTTTTAAATAACCCTAGAGTTTAACTTATTTCAGACCAACTTCTTAAATGGGTTGTTAGGCTCGCTTTTTATTTTACTTATTTTTTATTTAGCTTTATTGAAGATTAATATAATACAGAACAAAGTACACAAATGATATGTAGATCTCAGTGAATTTTTACAGAATGTGCAGATCTGTGCAGTTAACATCCGCATTTAAACATAAAAATGATCACTTCTTCCTGTCATTTTTTTCACTCGTCCTAAGATAAGCAATTTTCAGGTGTTCTATTAATTCTCCTACTTGGTTGGCAGAAATGGCTGATCACAGTGAATGTTTGAGACTATATAAATTAGTATTACTGCTTTAATCACTGTTTGGTTTCAGGACCCCTTTATACAAATTTTTATTTATGTGAGTTATATCTAGTGATATTTTTTGTGTTAGACATTAAAAACAAAATTTTAAAAATATAAGAACATACACACATTTCATCATTAGCTGTTGGAGTGATGAATCATTATATGTTCTATAACTTCAGAAGTCCATACACACTCCTGAGAAAATGAGAATTAAAGCAAAACAACAATGCAGTAATGATAGTATTATGAAAGTAATTTGACCTCTTGGTTTTTTTTAAGGGTCCAGGGATGCCCAGTGGTTCTCTAGGCCACATTTCAAGAGTTGCTGGTTTATTATGTATGTAGTCTATTTGAACCTTTTCTTCAATATCCCCACAGAGAACGTCAAGATGCAGATGGGCAAATGAAAGAACTTCAGGATCAACTTGAAGCCGAGCAGTATTTCTCAGTAAGTTCTGAATACATTAATTTGAAAATTATTGTCTTTGTAGAATTAAAAATATTTTTTTTGCTGCAGAACTAGGAGAACAATTCTTGTCTTTAGATTAGATTAGATTCTGAAAGCAAACTCCAGACAGGGATTTGGGTAGGTTGTTTCATACCACACAATTCATGTAAAAACACAACTGGACAAATGATCACTCAGAGCTTAACAGAAATCTATTAGCATTGCTAGAAAAATAGCTTTGAGCACAGACTTAATGAAGTTGATCAAAAAATTATTGCTTTTTGAGGTAGAATTTTTATAGTGAGAAAGAAAATTGTCATTTTAATATTTGTACTTTTTTAGATCGGTTTTAAAATATGAAGTAGTAGTATGTTTCTTTTAAGCCAGCGCACTTTTCTTGTCTAAATTAGTAATATTTTTATTTGCCTCTTTATCCATTTCTGCCAGTCTGTGTCATTTAATGAGAAACCTCACTCTGATATCCAGTTGAAAATCTACCTTCTGAATTACTAGTTAATTGGCTCATTTACCAGAAAAGCTCATTCACTGTTAATTTGCTTAAGATCCCAACATTGCTCAGTGTTCAGGAACATATTTGTATGTGTCCAGCTTGACTTTGTCTGGATAGACTTTGAGTTTAGAAATGAAATTGATGATGAAGATGGTGGTGGTGGCAATGACATGTTTCTGTTCTGTTTTGCTATTTAGACCCTCTATAAAACACAGGTGAGGGAACTTAAAGAAGAATGTGAAGAAAAGACCAAACTTTGTAAAGAATTACAACAGAAGAAACAGGACTTACAGGAAGAAAGGTAAAGATAAGATCCTTGTCTCTTTTTTCATAGTCATGTACTCTTCTAGAATAGTGCCTACAATACTCCAAGTAAGTCTGTTGATGAAGTGCATTAGACAAAGACGTTGACTTCCTAGTGAAAATTGGACATTAAAATAATGTGTCATTAAAATGTAGGGACTCCTTGGCTGCTCAGCTGGAGATCACCTTGACCAAAGCAGATTCTGAGCAGCTGGCTCGTTCAATTGCTGAAGAGCAATATTCTGACTTGGAAAAAGAGAAGATCATGAAGGAACTCGAGATCAAAGAGATGATGGCTAGACACAAACAGGAACTCACTGAAAAAGATGCTACGATTACATCTGTAAGTAAGATTTCTAATTCTTTTTTGATTTTGATTAAGTTATCATCAGTCTTCCTTAAAAAAGCACTAGGGAAGTACTACAGATGGAAATGGAAAATCTTACATGCTGGCTATAGGATTTTGGATCCAGTGAACATTAGCTTCTCAGTGTTTGGCAGACAGGCTCCAAAAAGAACTACTTCCAGTGGCTCTACCTGTTGGTAAATTCAGACTGAAAGAACTAAAGTGAAAGGGAAATATCAGATGCAAAAACAGTATAAGCCTTCTTTTTTGCTTGTTAAACAAAGTTTAATTGGAAAGAATCTCCTATGCAGGTTGAAAAAAATTATAATGAAAATTTCAAAGAGAAGTAAAATATCAAGTAGTTGAATTTGTCATTAAATTGCTATAGTGGTTAAAAAGTGTGGTATTAGAATAAGGATATTTAATTCCATTCAGTGGAAATGAGTAGGGAGGCCAGAACCAGATTCATGCACATATAGGAACGTGGCATATGATTGTAGTGGTAATAGATACATTGGTGGCAAAGGATTCAGATGTAATAAGTGGTTTGGGATACCTCTATTTTTTTATAGGGAAAGGAATAAACTTAGATCCTTACACCTTTTACAACATAACAAAAATAAATTCTAGCTATCATAAAGACCTAAGTGTAAAAAACAAATTAAACAATTAGAACAAAATCCAAAAATTACTACAGCAGAAGACAACAAACAAATTAGAGGGAGAAGATATTTGTAATATATTCATTAAATAAGGGACTCGTATCAGGAACACATGTGGCACTCCTTCAAGCTCACTAAGAAAAAGTTAAATAATCCAGAAGAAAAACTGGCCAAAAGAGAACACCCTAAAAACATAAGCAGATGCTTAACCTAACTGCTCTTTAGGAAAGGCTAGATAAAATAACTTTGAAATACCATTTCATACTCATTATAATGGCAACATTGTATCTGACTAATTTCAGCTGTTTAAAAGAGGTGGGAAATGACATTATTTGCAACTATGAAGAGTGTAAATGTAGATGGCATAGTATAGTAAGTGGTATGGCAATTTTAAATATTTCTTATTTATTTTAAGTATTTTAAATATTCAAAATATGAAAGTTTAAATATCCAAATCACCCTAAAGAAAGTCTATGTTACAATAAATATGCTAGAGAAATTTAGGCGCAGTGTTCATAGCAGCATAAATGTGTGTAATACCAAAAATTCAAATGTCTTTTTTTTAAGGTTTTATTTATTTATTTGACAGAGAGAGAGCAGGGGGAGTAGCAGAGGGAGAGAAAGAAGGAGAAGCAGGCTCTGCACTGAGCAGGGAGCCCAGTGCGAGGCTCAGTTCCAGGACCCTGGGATCATGACCTGAGCCAAAGGCACATGCTTAACTGCCTGAGCCACCCAGGTGCCCCAAAGCAAAGTTTACCAAACAATAGTAAAGTGATAGTACAAAGCTCCCAAAGAGGGAGGGTACCTGAGAGGGTTATCCTTAAGGATATGTGAAAGTTTATTTTTTTTTAATATTTTATTTATTGGGGTACCTGAGTGGCTCAGTTGTTAAACGTCTGCCTTTGGCTCAGGTCATGATCCCAGAGTCCTGGAATCAAGCCCTGCATGGGGCTCTCTGCTCTGTAGGAAGCCTGTTCTCCCTTTCCCACTCCTCCTTCTTGTGTTCCCTCTCATTGTCTCTCTCTGTCAAAAAAATAAATAGAATTAAAAAAGAAAGATTATATTTATTTATGTGAGAGAGAAGGAGAGAGCAAGAGAGCACAAACAGTGGGATCCACAGAGGGAGAGGGAGAAGCAGGCTCCTTTTCAAGCATGGAGCCAGACATGGGGATCATCAGTCGCAGGACTCTGAGATCATGACCTGAGCTTAAGGTAGATGCTTACCTGACTGTGCCACCCAGGTGCCCCAAAATTCAAATGTCTTAACAATAGATGAATGCATGGATAAATGAAATGAGGTAGAAGGTGGAACTACCATATCAGTTAAAATAAATTAAGATCTATATATGTCAATAGTTTAATTCTTCTTCTTTTTTTAAGATTTTATTTATTTATTTGACAGAGAGAAACACAGCTAGAGAGGGAACACAAGCAGGGGGAGTGAGAGAGGGAGAAGCAGGCTTCCTGCTGAGCAGGGAGCCTGAAGCAGGGCCCTGTCCCAGGACTCCAGGATCATGACCTGAGCCGAAGGCAGACGCTTAACGACTGAGCCACCCGGGTGCCCTAATACTTTAATTCTTAATATAATGCCCAGTGAAAGCAGTTACAGAAAGATACAGTGTGATTATGGACAATTTAAAATCGCATAAAACCACACTATTTTCTGTTTTATGTGTTTGTAACAATACTGTGTAGTCATGGGTGAGAAGGATGAACACATAATTCACAATACAATTTCTTTCAGGTGGGAAGAAAGAGTAGGAGTAGGATTTGGAGAGAATAATAAAGAAGAATGTCAGCCTCTTTAGTAAAATTTTATTTTGTTTTAAAATACTCTGAAAGAAATACTACCATTTTAAAATTTGTTTATTCTGCATGATGAAATGCAGATCTTTGTTATAATGTTTGTTTTTAGCTTACTAAGTGTTTTTCTCATTAAAAATGCTGCTAAGACTTTTTGAGAGAAGGGGGGTAGGTTTTGGCTTCCTGGGGTGCATACAAAGTCTGTGATGGTTAGCAAAGTTCTCATCAGTGAAGTTCCATAAGGTTCCACAAAGCCACAAAGTATAGAGATAGATGTACTTAGAAAAATAAAAGTTTTACCAACATTCTAGTCTTTTTTTTTTTTTTAAGATTTTATTTATTTGACACAGAGAAACACAGCCAGAGAGGGAACACAAGCAGGGGGAGTGAGAGAGGGAGAAGCAGGCCTCCCGCCGAGCAGGGAGCCTGATGTGGGACTCGATCCTGGATCTCCGGGATTATGACCTGAGTCGAAGGCAGTTGATTAACCAACTGAGCCACTCAGGCGCCCCAGTCTGTTTTTATTTTGAATGATGGCTTTATAACTTAAATTTTGTAAATTGGGATATGATTTTTTTTCTACTTTCATTTTTTAGCTTGAAGAAACGAACAGGACACTAACTAGTGATGTGGCCAATCTTGCAAATGAGAAAGAAGAATTAAATAACAAATTGAAAGATGCCCAAGAACGTATGTTTATTAATAAAGTTTATTTTAAATTTGCTTAATGTGTTGTCATTGCTTATAGTTATTAATATAATCTTGACATTTCCCTATATTTCAGAGCTGTCGCGGCTGAAAGATGAGGAGATCAGTGCAGCTGCTATTAAAGCACAGTTTGAGAAGCAGCTGCTCACAGAGAGAACACTCAAAACTCAAGTAGGTGTGATAACAAAGATTTTGAAATTTAGTTAGCCTCCATCTACAGATTGTAGCGATCATTGTGTGTATTGGTATTTTTTCCTGGTTGCGAGCAGCTACATTTGGCTAACATTGTCCAGTTCTATGTTTATTTCAAGTTTCCTTAATTTTTCCATGTGAAGCCACATCCTCTCTTAATTTTTTATTGTCATCTGGTAAATTTTTTTGCCTTAAGAAACTACTGAGAGTGAACATTTGCTGATAGCCTGGGAAAGGTTTAGTCCAAAAAGGCACCTTTGGTTCTTGAACCATCCTTCTGCCAACTCTGTGGTTGTGTATACAGCATGAATCTTTGTGGGTCCCAGATGCTCTGTTCTACTGTATTTTACGAATATGATGTGAATACAAAATTTTCTTCCTCAGGATAGAAGTGGATCTGCCTCATAGAAGTCTCTCTTGTGACATCACATCCAACCTGTAAACATGTTAAATTACATTTATCAGAAAACATGAGATTGAAAAACTAATACAGGTTGGAGGACGATAAAGAATAATGATGGAAGTGTATTGTTTATTTAATATAGACAGTGTTTGTTGCCCTTTGTGCTTAGGGAAAGAGATTATTAGTGGTCATATAACTTGCTATTGGTGAATTACCCAGAACCATCAATATGATTTATTTTATTTGATTATATACTCATTTTTATGTTTTTTTAAGGCTGTGAATAAATTGGCTGAGATCATGAATCGAAAAGAACCTGTCAAGCGTGGTAGTGACACTGATGTGCGGAGAAAAGAGAAAGAGAACAGAAAGCTACATATGGAGCTTAAATCTGAACGTGAAAAACTGACCCAGCAGATGATCAAGTATCAGAAAGAACTGAATGAAATGCAGGCTGTAAGAATACTTTTTGAACTCTAGGTCGAAGACTTTTTTTTAAGAAGTAAAGTATTTTTATGTCTGTGCATGTTGTATTGGTTATAGAACATTTCTATTATTTCATAGTTACTGAATTAAAATCATGAGGTATATGATATCCAATCAATTTAATGTAACTTAATCTCTTGTAGCAAATAGCTGAAGAGAGCCAGATTCGAATTGAACTGCAGATGACACTGGACAGTAAAGACAGTGATATTGAGCAGCTGCGGTCACAGCTCCAGGCACTGCATGTCGGTCTGGATAGTTCTAGTATAGGCAGTGGGCCAGGGGATGCTGAGGCAGATGATGGATTCCCAGGTACAGATTTATTTTCACCTCTTATGGTTTTTTTTTATTGAAAAACTTTGTCTTAAATATAAAGCATTTGATTGTGTTAAGTTCTGAGAGTGACTGCTCCTGAGAAAAATGTTTGTCATTTCTTTAAGAAAAAAAAATACTCCTTGGAATGGGGATTCAAACAACTGTTTAAATTTCCATTATTTATTGATTTTTGACAAAAATTCTTGTGAAAAAAATGCAAAAGAAAATTCCACATATTTATCTACTTAAATTAGCTCTTGTATATTATAGGTAGCTCTTTTTTCAAATTTTCATTTTATTTTCTCTTAACTCCTTTCTGCATTCTTACTTCCTTTTTTGTTGGGTGTTTAGTTCATATCACTCAATCACACACTATGGAATCCATGTCATTCACCTACCAGCGTTCCTCTACTTCTCTCAATATTGCTACTAAGCCTTCCAGTTCTCATATGCTTCTTGACTCTGATTCTGACTCAGAAGAAGAATCTTTGCCTTATTTACCTATTTCTTCGGAACCTAATGGTACAGGTGATACCCTGAAAATCTTTGACCTTTGAGGTTTTCCCTGCTACCCTTAATTCAGTCCTTTTACAAAATTTTTGTAACATTAACTAATATTTACTAACTCTAACAAATTGTTCTGGTCTCAGTTAAAAAGAAAATGCTGCATGAACAAAGAATCTTTAAAGGTCTTGTCATATGGCGTGCTGTTGCATTTGATAAACTTATTTTGTCAACTTTATATCATTTAAGAGCATTTGGTTTTATTGCCTGCGTCATCCATTTTCAACCAACAAGAAATTCTTTCTGAAATTTCATGTTAAGAGTGACAATACAAAAAACACCATGTAGACTGAGAGGATATGAGGAGGTTTTCATTGAGTGTTTTAGCTACATTGTGTTAGGCCTTAAAAGAGAGTTCAAGACAGTTGGCCCAGTCTTTGCCCTAAAGGGACTTAGAGTTTTAACTGGAGAAACTAGATGGAAAACATATAAAATCTGTTTAACATGAAGTTCGTATAAGTACAAACCACGTTTAATGTAAATGCCACAGGAACTTAGTGTATGAGCAGTTGAGTATAAGGTAAAATGTAGTCTCTTACTAATTGAATGCAAAATGAAATAGCTATGGTTATTCACATTGTTGTCACTATGTACAATGTGACCTCTAACAATGAGTACAGGCATATGTACTCATTGTTAGAGATCTGATTTGGTCCTTAAGTTGGTATAGGATCATGTCCAGATAGTTACATTGCATATGCTGGTTTTTTAATGAGGGCAATTCTGTTCATAGAGTCTGGAAGGTTACTAGTGTGAGAGAGTATAGGTTCTGGAGTCAGGTACATCCCTGTGTGACCTTTTTGTGGGGTTGTAAGGATTATAAGAAAACTAATGTTAAGCATCTAGCACAGTTCGGTAGGTGACGATCAGAAATAACTTGTTGCCCCTATTTCATTAAATGGTACTGATCAAATGCCATTGGAACAAATTCTGAGGATTCAGGCAGTTTCCTTTGTTCAACTAGAATTGTACTGATTTTGCTGTTTTGGAATTTAGAAATGTTTTTAGTTATATTGCTATTCATTAACCAAATTTGGTAATTTACACAATTTCATTTTATTTTAGCCATTTAACAAATCCACTTTCTCTAAACACACAATTACTCACTTAAAATGTCTTCCCTTTGAAGAAGGTACATATGCACTATATCAATAAATAGGCCTCTTTCAGAGGAAAAATAAAGAATTCTAATGTAGGTGCACTAGTGAGACGAGAACTGCTTCTTTTACCTTTTCTGCTAAACTTTGCAGATGCATGGATTTAATCAGCAGGGAGCACTTGACTTAATAAGCTGTAGAACATATATTTTCAATGTGCTGTAACCTGGATTTTGTTTGGCATTCCATAACTTGCTTATACTGATTCTGCATTATTATTATAGCCTACATAATGTATATGATAAATTCTGAAGTTTATTTGATTTGTTCTGTGATTTTTATATTAACATTTTATTGACTTCCTCATTTTCTTAGGAGAACTGATAAATTTATCTTCATATCTTCTGCTTATTTATAGAATCAAGACTAGAAGGATGGCTTTCATTGCCTGTACGAAACAACACTAAAAAATTTGGATGGGTTAAAAAGGTAATTGGTACTTTTGAATATGGTTCTTTTATTTTGCTTTTGGTTTTGCTATATAGCCATTTTACATTTGTAGTTATAAGATACATATAACTAGAACTTTGAGACACATTAAACTTTGTACTTCCTGATTTGGAATGATGTGATTTTATGTATCTTTGTGAAGGGGGAAAAAAAAACAAACCTTTCATCATCATAATAATAATAAAACAGGTTTTGGTGGCAGGAAAATGAAAGTCTTTTGGCCTTGATGTTTTGCTGTTTCAGTGGGAAAACAACTCTGGGTATGTTAGAAAGACCTAATAATTTCTTTTCCTCTGTTACTATGATTTATTGATATGATGTTCATTTTTGGTAAATGTCTTAGTCTATTCAGGCTTCTATAACAAAACAGACTGGGTAGTGTATGAACAATACAAACTTATTTCTCACAGTTCTGGGGCCTGGAAGTTAAGTCAGGATGCCATATGGTAGGATTCTGGTGAAGGTCCTCTTTCACATTGCAGACTTCTTGCTGTGTTCTCACATGGGGGAAGTAGCTAGGGATCTCTCTGGAGCCCCTTTTATAAGTGCACTAATCCCATTCAGGAGGCCTGTCCTCTCATGGCCTATTCATTCACCTTCCAAAGGCCCCTCCTGCTAACACCATCTCATTAGGTATTAGGGTTTTACATAAAAATATGGGGGGACACAAAACTTTCAAACCATAGCAATAAGGTTACCTGTGTCATTGAATTTTGAAGCTAAATCAGTCCAAAAAATATTTGAATTTATTTCCTCTTCAATTTGCTTATTTAAAATGTATGCAAACTAAATTTATTGTTATTTTAAGGAAGACTTTTCTAAGGATATATTGAGAACTTCTTATTTAACTTAAGTATTTTACATGATTTTTAAATATATATTAACTTCAATCATTAATTCCTTCCCTCCCTCTCTTTAACAGTATGTGATTGTAAGCAGTAAGAAGATTCTTTTCTATGACAGTGAACAAGATAAAGAACAATCTAATCCTTACATGGTTTTAGATATAGAGTAAGTGTTTTTATTAGAATATTTAGAACCTTTCTCTTTTAAAGTATGAGAGTAATGTGACCTTTTTTGTCAAATTAGTGCTATTTATTACTCACTGTAGTATGTAGATAGATATGCTCATACAGCTCGTGCTGTGCTGTTGTTACATTTTCTTGTATTTGCTTCATAGAGATCAACGTCGGGGGTATAGAGTCAGCTAGAACACTTTTATTTTATGGGTCTTTAATATGTTGCTTTCTGAAACTAACTAGAAAATTTCTGATTTCCTGGAAATACTCAAAATCTCCAGGAGTGATTGTATTAATAGAACCAAGGTATCCTCTGACCTTCTAACATGGGTCAAAGTGGTCACTTTTAACTTCTGACAAAAGATTAGGATAACTAATGTAATTTGATCCTTTGGTAATATTTTATTCCTTTATTAAAAATCTTTTATAGCAAATTATTCCATGTCCGACCAGTTACACAGACAGATGTATATAGAGCAGATGCTAAAGAAATTCCAAGGATATTTCAGGTAAATAGCTTTATTCTGTTTTTGGTTAGTTGAATTTGGTTGTTTTGTTTTTTTGTGTTTTTTTTTTTTTCACCTTTAAACTAAGGTTCTTAGTATGATGAGACATAAAATTTCTTTATTCTTGAGCCTTCTTTAGATTACATTTCAGTTTTAGTCCCATTTAAAGGTCATTTGTTTTTCTGGGTCTTTCATGCTTATTCTGTTTGGATACATCTTCATTCCTCTTTCCATTTCACTTGTTAAAGTCTAGTGTGTTTATATCATGTTTCTGGCCTTTGCTGTCCTTGTATTCAAGATGTGTTGTGACATTTTTTTTTTTAAGACTTTTTTTGGGGGGGGGGGTTGCAAAAAGGTGATTTTATTAAAGCACAGGGACAGGACCCATGGGCAGAAAGAGCTGCTGCCAAGATTTTTTTTTATTTTCAAGTAATCTACACCCAACATGGGGTTTGAACTCACAACCCCTAGATCAAGAGTTATACAACTTATGGACTGAGCCAGCCAGGCAACCCTCCTAGAATGTTTTTTTCTCTTCTGTTTTGATTTTATGCTTAGCTCTCTAGAAAGTTAAAAAATTTGCTTATCAAGTTAATTTCTGCACCCAGTAACCGTTTTGCTTCCAATTTAAAGTGAAGCCAAATTCTTATCCTCTTCTGTTTCCATTTTGGTTTTCCATTTAGTCAAACCAATAATTAGCTAGTGAGTTCTTTCTGTATAAAAGCCATTGCGCCTGGTGTACTGTGGGAGAGTCGGCCACTTACTTTCTGTGTGCTTATTTTTTTTTTTAAAGATTTTATTTATTTATTTATTTGACAAGAGAAAAGCACAGCTAGAAAGGGAACACAAGCAGGGGGAGTGAGAGAGGGAGAAGCAGGCTTCCCAGTAGCCAGGGAGCCCCATGCAGGGCTCATGCAGGGCTCCATCCCGGGACTGCGGGATCATGACCTGAGCTGAAGTCAGATGCCTAACAACTGAGCCACCAAGATGCCCCATGCTTATGATGTTTATTTGGCGTGTATTATACATCCTTTTCTCTTTTCTTCCTCAGCTCTCCAAATACAGATCTTTCTATGAGAGCTGTGTTTGCAGTTGTTACCCACCTGTTTTTGAGATTCATAGAACATCGATGTGTATGGTTGCCACACCTCTTCAGGGGATTGTTCTGAACACTGCCTCCCAGGAAAACATTCTAACACCCATCAAATGAAAATTTACCTTTTGGCCTATTCTGATAAAATTGCTAAAACATAGTAAGATGTCATGGAGAAAACAAGTAGGCATGTTTGAACAAAATAGGTTTTTTTGAAATGTGAGCCAAGTGACTTTTCCCAGTGACTTTCTCATAGAAGCTTTTGATTAGACAGAACCTACTAATGTTTGAACATCAAATGCATTTTCTTCTCATTGAATGATTTACTTTATTGACACTGTAAGAATTGTTACTACATAAATAGTAATTTCTGTTGGAAATCACTCATTATTCTTTTTGCTATTTATAGATTCTGTATGCCAATGAAGGAGAAAGTAAGAAGGAACAAGAATTTCCAGTGGAGCCAGTGGGAGAAAAATCAAATTATATTTGCCATAAAGGACATGAATTTATTCCTACTCTCTATCATTTCCCAACCAACTGTGAGGCTTGTATGAAGCCATTGTGGCATATGTTTAAACCTCCTCCTGCTTTAGAGTGCCGGCGCTGCCATATTAAGTGTCATAAAGATCACATGGACAAAAAGGAGGAGATTATAGCGCCCTGCAAAGGTAAATAGTAAATTACTTGCTTCATCAATATTATTTATGTTCAGATGAATTTAGACATACTAATTTTTTTTCAAATATTTCTTTATAGTTTATTATGATATCTCAACGGCAAAGAATCTGTTATTGTTAGCAAATTCTACGGAAGAACAGCAGAAGTGGGTTAGTCGGTTGGTGAAAAAGATCCCTAAAAAGCCTCCAGCTCCAGACCCTTTTGCACGGTCATCTCCTAGAACTTCAATGAAGATACAACAAAACCAGTCTATTAGACGGCCAAGTCGACAGCTTGCCCCAAACAAACCAAGGTAATAAATCAAAATATGATTAAAAATTTGTGTCTTTTTTTGATACTGTGTTCAACTACAAACTTTCCTAATATAGTGTTCCTTTCCTTGGTATGTCAGCGAACCGTGGAATACCAAATGTTTGAAACTGATCTAGTGTGTATGTCTCGTTCATTTACTTAGTTTGAATATAGTGCAGATTTGTTTACTAAATCACACACATACATTAAATTCAGCCAAAAATATATAAGGAGTTCATTTTTGTCATGTTTGTGTATATAATCATGATATTTTAAGATTTTATAAGCATACTGACTGATTTCATAGACATTGTACACAAAGACCTGTAAGCGTCAGGTGCACACATTGTGTTTAGTATTGCAAACCTCTTAAACCTCTTTTATGTTAGATGACTTGGGAGGCAGGACTGAAATCTTCTTAAATCTTAATACACATCTATAAGTTTAGAGTAATAACTTGTTTCTGATTTAAAGAGTAATAGAGATCAATCTTAAAAATGCAAATATTGGGTCGCCTGGGTGGCTCAGTTGTTAAGCAACTTCTTTCGGCTCAGGTCATGATCCTGGAATTCTGGGCTCAAGCCCTGCATCAGGCTCCCTGCTCAGAGCTCCCTCTCTCCCTCCCCCTGCTTGTGTTCCCTCTCTAGCTGTGTTTCTCTCTTTCCAATAAATAAAAAAAGTCTTTTAAAAAAATGCAAATATTAACTAATGGGTAAAGTGGCCATTCCTTGTGTTTGAGGCAGAGTTGGGACTAAGTAAATTTCGAGATAATAATGAATGCACAACGTTTTGGTGGAACTATTTTCATATGGCTACATTATAGTCCTTTTATTCTATTTCTTGGCTTACTAGCTAACTGTGGCATTTTTAAATATTGCTATTCATTGAAATGACCTTGAAGATTTGGTTAGTTAGCTAAAGGATAAAGTATATACGATTAGGTATCTAATTTCAGGTATCCTTTTTGTTCCCTAACACAAGACCTTCAGTATATGAATAATGATGTGCATTGGCTGTATTATCAGAAATCTTTTCATTCTAACCACAAACAGCTTATATGAAACTTTTCTTGAAACTGTTATCTCAAGGAAATAATTTAGAATGACAAAGGTAGAATTGCTGTTTCAGCAGTGAAACTGTTGAATTTTTCTGTGAGGTATGGGAACTAAATACTATAAAATTAGTGATTATATGATAGTAATTAACCTGAAGAAAATCATTTCAAAGACCCTGAAGGTCGTTCCATGTGCCATGCGCAAAACATTTAAAACTTAAGCTTCTATTATTAATATTGTAGAACTATTAATGCATAGGTGCTGTGCTACTGAAATAGCTTACACTATCCAGTGCTTTACAGCTTCCAGAGTGCTTTCATAATTTGTTCTCTCATTCAACTTTCTGCATATTCTGTCATTTGTTCTTTAAAATATTCCTGTGGGGTAGACCATATAGGTGTTATTATCTTTCTTTTTGATTGAGACTCTGGAAGGGCAAATAATTTCAGATTCAGGACTGTAAGAATTCCACTCCTTTAATACATTTTACTCTTTGGTACTATTTGATAAATTATTGATTTCACTACCTGTGATAGCACATGGAATTCGTTTATGAAGTGGATTTCAGACTAAATGAGGCATGTTTTCAGTTACATAACAATTTTCATGTTCACTGACTTATAAATTCTTTGTCATCCTCTTCTTCCCCACTTTGGCATTTTGGTCTATTTGGAGGCACATTTACTTTTTATTTTTGTTGCTGTTTGTTTTGTTTTAGTTCTGGTCCTGCCCTTCGAATCATTCTTCATTGATTTTTTAATACATTTTGCATAGCAACAGTAAGTAATAGGGATTTCTTTCTCTCACAACTATGCATGTAGATAAAACTAATATCAAAACTGACTATAAAATGTATAGGGTATTTTTGTGAACACTTTTTGTCTAATATATTCTGAAATTTTAAGAATAAAGATGGGCACATTTAAGATGCAGTTCTGTATTTTCTTATGTGTCCACAACATTATTTCCATTGTCTTTAATATCTGTGCTCCATTGCTTCATTAACTCATAAACTTGTATCTGTGTCTGTCTTATGTGAATCACCCCTAAAGTTTGCATTTCATTTTGAGTGTCACATTTTAAGAGTAGTATCCACAAATTGGAGGGTATACAAAAGAGAATAGCAGAGGGAATAATGGATCATTTGAAAGTGTTACACATGTAGCAAGTGAAGGAACTAAGGATATTTAGACTTCTGAAGAAATTATTTGGAAGGATGGGAGATGGTAAACAGCAGTAAAGACTGAGAGGACTTTTCTGTAGATGATGTACTAGCACAAGAACCAAGCAGAGAGGCACGTTTGTAACTCAGCAAGGGAAAGGTATCAGGCAGTCAGAGATTTCCAAAATTGGAAGACTTGGCTTGCTCTAGAATAGTGAATCCCCCATGACCAGTGGTGTTAGTACCTGATTCAGGTGACTGCTTGGTAACACTGGGGAAGAGCGCCCTCCTCAATTTGTCACGTGTATGTAGTCGGACAGTGAACACATGACTCGAGGGGAGTCAAGCATTGGACTGGATGGCCTCTAATTTTCCACTAATTCATGACATTCCAGAGACAAATAGGTAGAGCTGTGACAGGATCATCCAGGAATACCTAGGAGACAGCATTTCTGGTTGTTATCAGCAGTAATTTAATATCTAGCTCTTTATATAAACTAGCTTTAGTTGAACTAACTCGCATGGTATCTTTCTTAAGACAAATGTTTGGCTTCGTTAGACATTATTATCAAAAGCATCAAATGTATTTATATGTATTTATATATACACTGAAACATAATACCTATAAGTAATCATCGATTTTTAAAAAATTTTCCTCGGTGTTTGTCTTTGTTAATGACTATACTATTACATTTTTTTCCCTTTCGCTTTTGTGACATTCCTGGTTCTGATTCTCCTTTTAGCTTTGCAGCACTTCCGTTTTTCTGTAGGGAAGTAATAGTTGAATAAGTGTTAGCTGTCCGGCCCTCTTCATGAAGACTAAGGCACAGAAGCACTGTGTATCTGAGGTCACACACCAAATAAGCAACAAAGCCATGAGTTCAGATCCAGATAGTCTAGTTCCAGACCCTACATCCTCACAGTGATACAAGTAGAAATGAATTAATTGACAGCTTGTAAAACATAATGTGTAGAAATGCTATTCCAGAGGTATGTTTTCTTGGTAATTTTGAATAATAAAAAAAAATGCTGGAAAAGTAGAAAATTTGTGAATATAATGTTGATTTGTGATAAACATAGTTTGGAGACTAAACTATGTTTTGTCTCTTCCAAACTAGGACACAAAATGCTGGTCTTTGCTGAGGGCATTTCTCTTTAATTATTTTTCTTTTAAAGGTCTTGTTTAAAATGCAATATTTAAGCCACACAGAAAAGTATAAAACAAAAATGTAACAAATGTTCATTTGCCCAGTTTTAAAGAAATAAAGCATTACTAACACAGTTAAAATTTAAGGGTGAGAGGAGCTCTTATGTTATCATTATTTTATTTATTTATTGGGGGGAGGGGCAGAGGGAGGGAACCTTAAGCAGGCCTCACACCCAGTGCGGAGTCCAACACAAAGCTCGATCTTATGACCCTGAGATCATGACCTGAGCTGAAATCGAGAGTAGGATGCTCAACTGACTGAGCTACCCAGGTGCCCTGTGTTAGCATTATTTTAGTTTTGTTCTTTTCCACTTACAAATATTAGAAAATTAACAGACTAATTATGTGGATAAAAATGAAAAAGCTATATACAACTGAAGTGTCAAAAACCCATTAAGTGTCATAGAATAGGTGAATATGTATCTGATCTTGGATTGGAGAGCTTCTGAAGACTAAAAGCAAAAGAAAGAAAGTCAGTGATTAAAAATTAAAGCCTTGTAAATTTTAGAAACACTATATAGATTCGCAATGTGTATGAGAAAGATGGGTTGTGTCTGTATATATAGAGTTCTTACGTAAATCATTTAGAAAAAAATGATTACTGGGCACCTGGGTGGCTCAGTTGTTAAGCCTCTGCCTTTGGCTCAGGTCATGATCCCAGGGTCCTGGAATCGAGCCCCACATTGGGCTCCAGAGCCTGCTCAGCAAAGAGCCTGCTTCTCCTCTCCCTCTGCCTGCTGCTCTGCCTACTTGTGTGTTCTAAGGCTCTTTCCAAAGTGGTCTTTGGCAGTAAGCTTCACAGGCCTGTAGTGTGTACACAGTGATCAATTAAATGGAGGAGATAGAAAATCAAACAGATAGTTATGGTACTTTTTAAAATGTTATTTATGATAGAGGCATGAGTGAATGTTACAGGGGAACAAAGGAAAACATGGAGAATTCTGCCTGAGGGCATCAAGAAAGCTCACCAAAAAGGGAGGTTCAGTAATATTCCAGGCAAAGAAATAAGGGAAAAGACAATGGTAGGCAAAACGTTATGTGTAGAGATACTGAGCTGTTAGAATTACTTCTGCGTTATGTGTGTGTAACATTGCATTTGGGTTAGATTTGGGAGAGGGTTGATGACAGGGGATGGCAGAAGATGTCACTGGAGAGAAACATTGAACCAGATTGAAAAGGACCCAATGCACTATGCTGTGGAAGTCTTTATTTTGTTCTTCGGATAGAAGTCTTTCAGCAAGAGATTGGTGTGTGTTGACTTAATGAGCTCCTTCACTAAGGTACTGACAGTGAAAATGGGGGGAAGAAACCAAGTTAGAGAAAGCTTTCTCATGTTGAGATGACAAGAATTACATGGCTGACTGACGGGCTGAGGGAGCTTTAAGGGAAGACTCACCAGGCATTGTGCAAAAGCCTAGAGACCAGACTTTTAAAATTTGAAGACGGTGACACGGGTGCGCACTTCACAAACACTTCAAAGGTTTTGGAAGGGTAGGAAATGCAAATTTTTCAGAACTGGGGCTTGAACACCCAGGACGGCCTACTGCTCTCCATCTCCCAAGCAGTACCTTAGTTACTGTCTGTGTAAGCCTAGAAAAATGTGGTATGTCTTTAAGTGAGTAATTATATCTGTCTTTGTGCATTTTCTCAAATATTCTACATTCAGCACATTTTGAAATAGAGTAATTTGAGTTGGTTTATTTCCTTTCAGTTAGGGTAACCATCTATCAACATGCTCTCTCAGTGATTACTAAAGTCAATCAGATGCGTTAGAATTCACTTAAGATTTTATATTTAAAAATGTAGATGGGGCGCCTGGGTGGCTCAGTTGGTTAAACATCTGCCTTCGGCTCAGGTCATGATCCTGGAGACCCCGGATCGAGCCCCACATCAGGCTCCCTGCTTGGTGGGAAGCCTGCTTCTCCCTCTCTCACTCCCCCTGCTTGTGTTCCCTCTCTCGCTGTGTTTCTCTCTGTCAAATAAATGAATAAAATCTTTAAAAAAAATAAATAAAATAAAATAAAAATGTAGATACTTGTGGCATCTAGGTCGCTCATTCAAGCATCTGCCTTCGGCTCCTGGGATCCAGCCCTGCATGGCTGCTGGGAGCCTGCTTCTCTCTCTCCTTCTGCCTCTTCCCCTGCTTGTGCACTTGTGCACTCTCTCTTTCTCTCTCTCTCTCTCAAATAAATACATAAAAATCTTTTAAAAAAAAAATGCAGGTACTTGTGCCCCACTCCCCCTTCAGTCCAGTTATATCAGAATCTCTTGGGATGATGCCTGCAAATATACATAAGTAGCATTGAGTAAACCATATAAATTCAAGTTTAAGAAGCAACTTTATTTTCTTTAAGACTTTATTTGAAAGAGAGAGGGGAGGAGGAGGAGAAGGGGCAGAGGGAGAAGAAGTGGACTTCCTGCTGACTGGGGAGCCTCATGCAGGGTCAATCCCAGAACTCCAGGATCATGATCTGAGCCGAAGGCACTTAACTGACTAAGCCACTGAGGCACTCCAAGGACTGACTTTAAAGTTGAGGTCACAGATGAGATTTGGGGGACCAAATAAGTTCCTTGGCATCAGTTGACTCAACCTCACGGTTAAAACAACGAAAAAGTTACACCTATTTTTAAAAATAAAGATGATCGCAATATTGGATGATTGGATTGGATTAGAAAGAAAAAAACACATATACCCCTGATCTAGGTCCACTTTATTCAGCCAAGATAAGTTGCTAATGATGCTTATATACCTGTGGTTTTTCTCTTAAACCATGGTTTTTAAAGCATCACTGTTAGTGACCCACTGGGTATATTGTGTCCAGCTCAACTGAGAAAACTGGATTCTTAGTATTACTTCCCTCTTTAAACTGGGACTTGTGGTACTATTCTAGAAAAATGTGAGCTAACAATCTGGGTTCTTTCGTGAAGGGAGTGTTGACAAATGCTGAGCTTTCATACAAATCAAATTGGGCATGAAGATGTTTACATCTTCATCTGGGCCCAGTAGGGAGAAGCTCCCATCTTATCCCCAAATATTACCTGCCTTCAAGTCTCTGGTATTCCAGAAATCAGACCTGGCTAATGTTATATGCACTTACATAAAAAGAGAAAGAAGATTTTCCTATGTGCTACCATCTTAATTTTGATGGTGTTGTTATTGATGAAGGGAGAGTTAAAATCTTCACAGCACAAAGTGTGATTCCTAGATAATTATCATACTAAGCTGCCATTTCTAAAGAGTGCTAGAATGTGAATTTGCAAACCTCCTATTGCAGATTGCTTGATCTGGCATTTAAAGACTGGGATTGGTCATTTGATGATGTTGATGGTGGTGATGATGATGACGATGTTTTTGATTTCTGAAGAAATAAATGGGGTAAATCAAAAAATGAAAAATGAGTTATTTTAGTATTTCCAAGTAGTGCATGTGATTTGCACTTGGGTTTTCATTGTTTTTGACTAGTTTTGAAATTTTATTAAGTTGTTTTTAATAGTATGTATTTGAAAAGTAGTTTTCAGAAAAGTTTCTAACTGAAATTTCCATGTTAAGTTATAAAAATGGAATGCTATGTTCAGAATCTTTATTGGCTATTTATTTTCAATACAGTTGGAATTACAATTTTTTATCTTCGGAATGAAACATGTACAAATAACAAAAGCTAATTCTGGTACTTTTTGTTCATTCCAAAGAAGCCATATTCAGAGAAGTAAAATTTACAATGTTTTCAAGTTCCTACAACTGTATTAGTTTGTGAACATAGCATGGGATTCCTTTCTCCCTCTATCCCTCTCTCCTTCCCTCCTCCTCCTTTCTCTCTAATGTGCAAGAGCTGAAACCGTAAACACTTTGTAAGTCTAATAAGTGCTGTGAAATACTATTTCTGATTTGGCTTTGCTTTGTGATGCTGTGAGATGTTTGCTTTATGAAAAGTTAATGTTACTCTTGCTGAAGAATGCTACTGATGTGCTGTGAAAGTTCCTGTGCTTGTAGAACACATAAGTAAATAGCTTGGTTAAGCATGGCTAAGGAGATTTGAGTGAAAATTGAACCTCATGGTTCAGCCTTTTACACAAAATGGATTTAAAAGAAGTAATGTCTGTCTTAACCTAAGTAAGCATATTGCAAAAATAGACTTAAGTCATATATTATTGGGAAGTGTTTATAACCAGGATTTTTAAAATATATTTTTACTACAAAGTATTTTTGTATATTTTTACTATAACAGTATGTTTCCATTTTATAGATTTAAAAAATGTGGCTCAGAGTCAGTCAAGTAGAACCTGGTCCATAAGCCCGTTGTTCTGTTAGCTGCACGAGGCAGCTAGTAGTTAACCTCCAAGTCAGACTTACATACACTTGAGTTACTCAGTGATATATTACCTAACCCGAATAGCCAGTTAACCATATTAAAACTTGTTTGTAGAAAATATAGGAAAATATAAGAATATAATTGCATGTCCCTAAAAATAAGAAAAGTAATAAAGTAAATATGTTTTATGCATGATTTAGGTGTTAAAAGTATAGGAGTTGGAAGACTACATAGTTTAATTCTATAAATGGAGTGCTTTTTCAAAGAATTTAACAGTCAAGTCTTAAATTATTTTACTGTGTCAAGTAACTTTGTTTTCCCTTCTTTTCCAGCTAGCTGCCTTCTATGAATGCAGTCATTAGTCAAGGAGATCATATTCTTCCAGTTAAAACAAGACTGAAATATGATGGCCCAAAATTCTTAAAAAGCTGTATTTTCCTGAGAGACTGATACTCAAACACACATACATACACAGATACACACGCACACACACACATATATATATTTCTCTTTTTCCCTGCAATATAAATTATAAATCTTGGAGATTTTCTGGGCTCCTTTGGAGCGGCAAGTTGAACCAACAATGACTGGTTAGAGTGAGAATATTATGTGCAACTCTTCCAAACTTGTTCCATAAAGCTCTCTTGGCAGTCACTCACACTACATTGCACAGAAGGATTGAGAAGAGTTAAAGTTTAAAGAAATCATCTTTTCAGCGTCAGCAGAGAGATTTCACCAGCACATTTACCAGAAGAGTCTGGGAATGGACTCCACTGCAGTGACAGAGACTGCATCTTTTAAGAAGCGACCATTAGACTATGTGTGTGCATATATATGCGTGTTTCTCTCTGTGTATATATGCACCACACATATATATAGTACTGTAATACTGCAAGAGGGTTCCTCAAATGCCCCATTTTATTTTTTTACACACATTAATCAGATATCATAACTTACTGCCGTTGCAACTATGCACTTGTATAAAGCCATAATGTTGGAGTTTATGTCACTCATTTGTGTGTACCCCATGCAAGCTGCATGTTCTTGTTTAAGCAGTTACTGTAACAGGCAGTTTGACATTAATTCTATCAGTTTCCTAATGCTTCAAGATAGGCAACTTTCCCATTTTGAATGCCTTAATTTAATTTTTTAAAAAGTGTCACCCTTTTCTGTATTTTGAGAAAAAGTGTTTACCAGCTCTTAGGATGCAAATTCGCTTTGCAAAAGAAAAATAGTGCACTATTTTTACATGTAATAATTATCAATGTCAGTCTATTTTTGATTGTATAACAGAATTTTTTTTTAAGTATTGGTGATAGAAACAATAATGGATACTATTGGAACTAATATATCTTTTATGTATATCTATTATTCATCCCACTCTTCTTAACAGACCTCAGTATTAGTGTGTGGCTATGAAATGTTTGCTTTGCTTTGAATTTGCTGGCTACCCTAGATGTGTTTTTACTTCCAGTAGAGACATTTGTGACTATTTTTACATTTTCACACTGAAGATTCTAAGATTATCTCAAATATAAAGAAAACTAAGATATACTTTAGATATATTTTAAATATTTAAATGTGATCCCTCAAACACATGACTGTGTATGGGACTATTTCAGGATTGGGTTAAGAAAACTGGTGACTGGGAAGAAGTAGCCTCAGAGGCTCGTGATTTTTATTTTTTAAGTGATGTTAAAGTTACAGGTTATGCAGGACCATTTCTGCTGGATTTCTCATTATCCCAGAAAAATCTGTTTTATACTGTTAAAGTATGCATTAATGATGAGCATCAAGTTTTAAAAAATTATGTAGTCTTTATCAGTCTCTTTATATACATACACATACACAGGGTTTGGTGTGATATTGAAATATGTCATCTAATATTTCAATGAAGGAAGTAGACACTTTTCATTGATTCCCTCTGGGGTCAGTGTAGAAATGTTTAAAGAGTTAAACCCCCAAAATATAGATACTGTTGTGGAAACTGAAGAGTGGCTTTTGGCCTAAAATGTCCTAGAACTGAATCTTGTTATTCTGTCATTATCCCGCCTGCGCTCTTCCATGCTGTCTGTGCTAAGGCCAGAGACGCACGCCATCGCCCTTGCAGGGAGGTTCTGCACTTCAGGTTTGGGGGCACAACTTTTTTTTTTTTTTTTTTTTTTAAGGAAGATTTTAAAATGAAAAATATATAAAATTTATATAGAATAAATATTTCCATTCATTAGACTTGTTAAAAGGAGACTGAGTTAATATTTTATATAAAGATTTTGTTACACTATGGGAGGTTCTATCGTATTATTCTGAATTGGAGAGTATATATATATATATTTTTAATAAACTTTATTAAGGTGAAATAATTTGAAGTTTACACGAGTAATTGAAATATTTGAGTAAAAATGGCAAAAGTTAAATTTTGAATGCTGTATATATTAGAGAATATGGAGAATCATGGTGTGATGCAACTCTACAAGGAAAATGTGAAGTTTTTTGCGGGGGGAAAAGGCATTCTAGAGGGTAAAAAAAATCTCTCCCATGGAGATTCTTCACATGGCTTAACGTAAGGATTTATAAGGTTGTTTCTCCAGCTAATGGAAATGTGCTTAATAAAAATTCTGACCTTGGGTAAGAATTTGCTTTTTACCCTGTTGCTGGTTTCATGTACATATATGAATGCATACATCCATCCAAATGTTCTCTTCCCAGCACTCATTAAATATAATATTGACTTGGTTTAACAACCTGATTTTGTGCCACCTTCTCTTTTTCTTGAGGTTCCAAAGGTTCCCAAATATAGACCAAAAGTTGCTTATTTCTTCACACCTGATTTCTCCTAGAGCCATAAATACCTCCTATTGAGAACTAAGAAGTAGTGAATACTGGGATTTTCTTAGTTGGATTTTTAACTTTTGTTTAGTAGGGATAGCGAGACAGAAGTAGAAGGAAAACTGGTGCCGGTATTACTGTTAAAAATTAATGTATAGTGAATTTTTGAAAAGTATTAAAATATGCTATCTAGAAGATTTAAAAAAAATCTTAAAAAAATCTATCTGAAATTTTTTAATGCCTTTAGCTAACTAAAGGATACCAAGAAATCTAAAATAAGGTTAGTGCTTTTAAAACTAACCTCGGCTAGAGTCACAAACCTGGCTCTGAAGGATGTCTTTTGTATCAGTGTATCTGTAGATCCTCAAAAGAAATACTCTAGGTTGCCAAACCACAGTTTAAGAAGTTTTGCTGCTGTTGTTAATCTATTCTTACAGGATTCTCGTGGTAAAAGAGAGAAACTTAGACACTATATTACTTTACTGAAACATGCTTTAAATAATGTTTAATATTCTGTGAGAGCAAGTCACTTCTGAGTTTCTAAGTCTGTGTCGACACTGCTACTGATTCACGTCTCCTCCCCTGGAAGAAGGCTGCAGTTTCCCTCTGGCGTGGAGTTAACCATAGTTGATTCATAAAGCACTTTGAAAATAGGCACTGTGTGACAGTGCTGGATATTATGCTTGGGGGCCTGTGCTCGATTCCCTTCCCCATAATAATGAGTTCTGTTTGGAATTGTAATAAGTTATGAACTGCATGGTTTAGATAATCATGACTATTTGATCAACTGTCCCCTTTGAACAAAAATCGTACCCCCTGATTTTTAAAAAAAATTTTGTTGCATCTTTGTAGTAATGTAATTGTATTTTATGCCTGCTTTTTATATTAAAAATTAAATAAAAGAAATTAAGACATAAGCATTTTCATACTCTTCCTGTGAATAGTCCTGGAGTGCTGCAACCTCCTGAGATTTACCGCCCAAGTTTTGCCTTCCTTCCTTGGTTGGTAGCAAAACAAATCATAACCAAGACTACAGACTTGTGGATGCTCCGCCCTGTCATTTAATCCATGGAGAAATACAAAATAGAATCCCAACAAGGAGTCTGTTGCTGATTTGATTGAGGTATTTTAAAGGACATGCAAATCTAACCATCTCATTTGAGTGTCCAGGATAAGGAAAAGACACAGGGTGCCCATTTTGTCAGTGTGCTGAGAAGTGGTTCCCAACAATGCATTTCTTTGGTAATCAGTGGATTCTTATTTGGAATATGTATTGGCTATCAGATCTGGGACAGGTTATTCCCTCTGAGCTTCAGTGTTTTCATCTTTTGTAAAATTGAGACTGTTATATTACAGCATTATTGTAGGATTAAATATGATAATGTGTGTAAGATACCAGGAATAGTTCAAATATTCCCTTCTGAAAAGGAAAAATACTACCTAAGACAGTATGTTCTTAAGGGAGAAGCTTTAACAATGATAAAGTTCTAATTTTAAAAATATATTTAAATTAAATATTTGTTGGACTCAGAAATCACATAATTTGTATTTCTACTAATGGTTAGATTATAATTGCATATAAAAAAGATGCACTTGGAATTTTTAAATGACAACTATGAGGGGCACCTGGCAGATTCAGTTAGTAGAGCATGTGACTCAATCTCAGGATTGTGAGTTCGAGCCCCATGTTGGGCATGCACCTTACTTTAAAATAGGGGTGGGGTGCCTAGGTGGTTCTGTGGGTTGAGCCTCTGACTGTTGATTTTGGCTCAGGTCATGACCTGAGTGGTGAGGTCACGCCCTAAGTCAGGCTCCATGCTTAGCAGGGAATCTATTGGAGATTTTTCTCCCCCTCCCTCTCCCCCTCCACCTGCTTGCTTGCTCACTTGCTACGAATACATCTTTAAAGAAATGACAACGATGATTGTAAAAGCTACAGAATGAATGATTTATTATAGCACGTTTCTCTTCCTGTTGGTTCCAAGCGATAGTTCTAAAACATTAACCACAGTTTGTATTTTTAAAACAGCATTTTACATAACTTAAAACTTACCACATTAAAACAACTGACAGTTTTAAGCTTCAGCAGAGTTCTGAATATAAAAATTTATTTTACATAAGAAACGAACATTTTCTAATAAACACCATTGACTTGATATATAACAGAATAATGGCATTCAATTATAAAGGGAAAGAGTTTAAATTTTAGGGTTTATAAACTTCTCCAGTAAAATGCAGTGCCCAGTAATCTTATGTTTAGAATATGATACAATGAGAATGAAATCCATAAGAACTTGGCAGAATCCAGCAGTACTCTTTATGTATTAATGGACAAATGTGTTGTTTTTTTTTAAAGGTGTGACCCTTTTAAAAATGGCAGCATTATGCTTGAATCAGAAAGTTCATCAGGACTCCCTCATCCTAAATAGAGATTGCAGCTAACAGTACCTTTCCTTAAGGAATTACTTAAAGGCACTATATGAAATTAAAGGACTAACTCTGGTATATGAACTCAAGCCAATTTTTGCTTGCCTCGATATCCTTACCTTAGCCTTAAGAGGTACTATATTGTATTCTGATACAGGAAGGCCAGCCTGTCAAATCTATATGATAATTAAGCGGTCCCAGAAAGTGAACCTTAGTAATTCACCACAATTCCACTTCTGACTTTGAGAAAAATCCCACTCCATTCATAACCATTTGTGCCATGGAGAGGATTTATTTCTTAAAAGATTCTGAAGGCTGAAAACCAGATGTAGTTAGCTCTTGGAGAGAAACGAATCATGGTGCTCAACCTGCAGGTATCCGAACCCTGCCTCCACCTCCTGATGCCGAAGAGAGGGAGGGAATCAACATCTCTAAACAAGTGTCTAAATGGCTCATGTCTAAAACCCCTTTGGCTTCAGAGTCTCTAAAACAATTGACTAGACTTAGAGAAGACCCCGACTTAGCAGCGAGCTGATTTTCCCCTTCGGTCCAGTCGTTAAGAACCCACTTTGTGTGTAGGAGCAGTGCACCCATCACTCAGCCTTCACAGCTGCGGTCCTGTAGCGAAGCACTGTGGCTGCCACCCACAGATTCAAAGCAAGCATGATCACAAACCGCACAAGAACTGAAATTAATCAAAAAGAAAAATAAGTACTGTTTTCACGTTCTAAAAGAAAATCACTTCCTGCTCTAAGTGGAAACTTAGTTAACTGCCCCTCAGTCCGCCCAGTGAAACTTGAATCTCTGCATCACGAGAGATTTTGAACAGCTTTGGCTCTAAATATTTCTGGGGGAAAAGCCTTTACCATAAGTGACTTGATGAACACTCTCCTGATTAGCAAGATCTTTCAGATTTAATGTATCTCTGTGGTTGTAAAACGTGTAAGATGTCAGCTCAACTGTCTTTAAAAGATGATCCCCAGATACAGCGGTCACTTTCAGCAACAGCTGTCGCTTTAAATACAAAGCAAACTACAACTAGAACATTATAGTTTCAGACTTTTAATATGGAGTCTTGTTTCGTTGGTTAATTACAGTTTGACTCTTCTTCCCACACAGAGAATCCTTCAGATCCTGTGGAGAAGACTAAGACCTGTCTTTCCCTTTCCCCACCTGACCCAAGTTTATACTTTGACCAGAATACTTTCAGTGTTTCCCTGGAGCTGGCCGGTGTTTGAGCCACAGATACAGCCCCTGCAATGGGGCAAACCTGCGTCCATACTCCAGAAATACTCTGGAGCAGTATTTCTCAGATGACAATTATAATATTTATTATTAAAGGGTCTATGTGCCAGGGACATATTGCTAGTCTTCATACTATAGGCAACACGCTTTTTTTTTTTTTTAATCATTTTCAAAAAATACATATGCTCAACTTGGGAGTGGAAAACAGACTAAGGAATTACTAAATTCTTCCTATGTCAATCCAAGTATTTTTCCTCCTTTAAAAGAACAACAAGGATGTGGGGGTCAAAGGATTGTTAGCTCTATAGACCCCATCTTCAGACTCATCCCAGAGCTCCCGTTCACTCTCCGTGGCTAAGCCATGTGTCCCCTGCTCACCATCTTCATGTGGGCCACTCCCTGTCACTGTCTCTTCCCTTTCTCTCAATCTCACTCTTCAAATTTGCTACTCCAGGCCCCTCCAAGTTGGTCCAATTCCCCCTTTAGGCGCTCGTCCCGTCCTACTATTCTAAAATATATTTCCCAGCATTCTTCAGTCGTTAGCTGTGTGATGACATCACTGTCCCTCTCCATCCACTGCTGGAGCAGAGGCCCCACAAATATAGGACTCTACTACTTTGTGCTGCACGTTCTATCCCAGGCCCTATACAACGCAGATGCTCAGTCCTGTGAGTGGGGGCTGGCGCCCAGGAATAAACTTACTGGCCTCGCACCATTCAGCAGAGCAAGATGATCCATGAAACCGTAAGACAATTTACAAATGAAGGAGGCACAAAGGGCACACAACTCAAAAAAGGGAACTTACTTGTAAGGTCACTGGTGGTCATTAAAGTTGTTATTATTCTTGCTGTAAAAGAAAACATTCAGCAAGATCAACTTGCTTCTTAAGGCATTTTGGTTATTTAGCTAACAAATCTTTCCATTTGTAAATACAGGACTATATGCTAACTGATCTTGGTTAAAAAAGATTTTGGTAGTGAAAAATACTAAATCAGTACTGAATTTTACCAAACGGCTCAAATCCAGCCATGCATCCTCGCCCAGTGGTTTGGAAACTGCTCATAAGATCAGAAGCAGTGTCTAGAAGGTAATTCAGTGTTACCCACGGAGAAGCAGAGCCCATGGTGTGTGCCAGCCCATCCCAAAAAGTAAGTTTTAAAAATCTCATTTACACAGGGGTCTTCTGGTAAGATTTCATTTAAAGGAAGCCTCCCACTAGTGAAAGACAATGTTTTTAAATGACTGAACTCTTCTCTTCTAGGTAATGTTCTAAGTAAAGGAGACTGAGGCCCAGCAAAGGGCATGATTTTCCTCAGGGTCTAACTAGAACTGTTCAGCTCAATTCATTTTTCCGGTACAGAACTTGACTGTGAATACAGGAAACTGGAGTATGGGCATGAGGACACACGTGGGAGGCATGAGCTGGGAGGTGGAGAATGCTACCTGGAACCCAAGCCTGCCTTTCCTAACCCAAACCAACCCACACAAGGCTCTCCCTCCACCTCCCATGTCATGGATTTAGGAAATTAGACTTAAAACCAGTTTGTTTCTTCCCAGTTATAATGGCCACCTTATGTGTCGTCTACTCAATGCGTATTCAAGTACTTGTTAAGCACAGACCACCATGCAAAACAGATGGAAATATACTACATGGTCTCTGAAGATTTCCTACAAGAAAATCAAATAAGCAGCGTTTCAAGATAATTCCTAAAGGTAAAGTTAGGGAGCTAGTAAGTAATGTACCTAATTAGCAATTCCAGAAACCACACAGATGCTTCAACACATCAGAGCACTTCGACATTTTAAAGTGGAAAATAAAACCCAAGAAGCCTTCATTTGAATCACCTCGGGACGCAAAGGCCCCTTCCATCAACACTTAATGGAGAAATCAGTCCTTTAGGACACAAAAGAAGTATGAAGAATTCAAAGATCTAAAAGTAGTAAGCCTAGTTAATGTGACAGCTCTAAATTTAAAAAAATTTTTCTACCTAAAATAGCATATATGTGTTTTAGATAGTTCCTACAAGAATCTGCAGGAACAGTGGAAATTCTGAACCTGAGACCCAGCAACATGGCTCCAGCAACACTCATTACCCCAGCAAATTATATCCCTTCTCCAAAGTCAGTGTGTGACTTTTATTTCTGTAATCTGTTAGGTCATAAAAATGCATATTTTTAAAACGAGTTAGTGGATTCAACATAACCAACTTCTGGATGCTTTTCAAAGAGTAGGAGAGGATTGCTGATATCAGGCCAGAGTTTTGGAGGAAGGTGTGCTTTTGCTTTTTTTTTTTTTTTTTAGCAACTGGAGTATGGATCTTGCAGTGAACGTTAAGTGGTCTCATGACATCAGAGTTGCTAACTATCCACTTGGAGGTTCTATGTGAACAGGTACGTGCAAAGGATTAAAGCTTGTGGGACGGCGACAGGTGGACACCGCGGTGATGAGCTCCTGCCGCCCGACGCCGCCCCTCCCCTGGCGTCCCGCTCTTACTGGCACAGGTGTAGGAGGCGAGGCTCCAGGTCAGGGCGCTCACGGCTCCCGAGTCCCTGGTCTTCCACAGGTACTGCAGCTGAGCGAACTTACTGGCAGTGCTGATGAAAGTACTGAGATTCTGTTTGCAGGTAAACACGAGAAAGGCAGGAATCCCCAGTTAAAAAAGCAAGAGCACCACACACGAAAGTACTTTTGAAGCCACGTTGTCAGGGCAAGCGATAACCAATTTGGACAAGGACCAAACCCGGGCTAAGGGAAAAAGAAGGCCCAGCAAGACGCTTGTTTAAAATGCACCCAGTTCCACTGTGCGGTGGGCGACGGATGGCCGTGGCCAGCGTGGAGGGAGGGGAGGATCACTGTGTGGCCACAGTGGCTTCTCTAGCCACCTGCTGATGCAAGCAGATAGATGACAGACAGGCCAAGAGACACGGGGTTTAGAGCCTGGGACAAACCATGCTGCTCTGAACTGACTCATCAACTCAGAATGGCAGGCTGAGACGAGACACATTCACTCTGATGTCTGGGCAGTCCTGGGGTCCCCCTGCTGCCCCGTGAGGTCAGACAGCCCCTCCACAGCAGCGAGCGGGGCCCATCCCTGTGGTGTGCCTGCCTCCACCTCCGCCCAGAGACCCCCTGCAGCTGCCAAGCAGAGCACAGACCCAAAGGTGCTCGGCTGAGGCTGGGATGGCGCCCGCGGGCCACGGGGCGGAAGGGCGGGCCGCAGGAGCGGTCTGACTGAATTGATGGTGACAGTGGGGCTGACGGGCTTTGCTGATGGGCTGTGGGATGCAGACGCAGAGGAGAGGAGGGACAGGCAGAACTGGGTGGAAGGAGCAGGGACAGGGGTCACCCTGGGCAAGGAGCCCCGGAAGCCAAGTGAACAAACTGAGTCAAAGTGAATCCTGATCCGCAACAGCAAACGCTCCGGAGATTCCAAGAGGAGGAACAAGAACTACCATGGGCTTCCCGCACCAAGGACAGTGGCCTGTGTCCTTGACCGGAGCACACGTGCGGCTTCTGCTCGCGCCCCCCCCCCCCCGCCCCGTACCGGGCGTGCAGCCGGCCCCCCATGAGCTCCTGCTAAGTGACCAAATCCTCAACAGCAAAGCAGTTCCGCAGAGGTGATGGGAAGGGTGGAGGAGCAAGGGGGTCGCATGGACGTGGGAGGACTGGGGAAGTGAAGGGCACGGAGTGCTCCAGGCGACGAGCGAGGGCCCGTGCCCCGATCCAAAGACATGTCACGCAGGGAGCTAGGCACAGATGGCTCCGAGGACTGACCCCAGCTGGGAAGACTGCACCAGCAGCCCGCCAGGGCCCAGGGCAGCGGGGCCGGGGTGGGCAGGGAGGCACGGGGCGGGTCAGGACGAGAGTGCTGAGGGTCCCGCAGCAGGAATGGAGGTAGGGCTCCGTTCACTCCTGTCAGGGGCTAGGCCAGTGCTGCACAGATATTCTAACAGTGTTGGCTGGATTCTCCACCAATCTGTCTTCCAGGAGGAAACGCCATCTCTAGAATCACGAGGTAGTTCTCTGAGGGAGCTTCACCAAGGCCCAGACAGATTGAGCAAATAAAAATACAGGACACCCAGGTAAATTCAAATTTCAAATCAACAGCAAATAATTTTGAGCATAAGTATGTCCTGTGCAATACTCGGGACATACTTATACTAAAAAATTCTTCGTCGTTAATACAGCAATGTTACCTATCTGCTCGCCATGTGTCACACGGCTGATATATAACACACAGTCAAGTGTGCTTTCCGAGCAAGGGTCACAGACAAGATGCTGTCCGTGGGAGGGGGTGACGTTCACGAATCTGGGTGTGGAAGGCAGAGACTGGTGAGTGACGACTAAGTCTTCTTTTCCCGTTGGGTACAGAAGTACACTCCAGTAACTTTGGAGAGAAGATATGGGGTCAGACAGTTCCTGATCCACCCTCAGAATCCTCTTTTGGTCCTTAACCAAGGAAGGAAAAAAGTACAGAGCTAACTCTTTCCTAAGGAGGACAAAATGTTGCGGGGATGGCGAGAGGGAGGGGCCAGCTTAGAAAAATAATGAGTGTGTGGCCAATATGCAATCATCAAACAGATGAGAAGCTCTTTAATTTACCTCCAGTTCTTCATCTACTACTGTAACTACCTCCCTGGCCCGGTTCTGTATGGACCCCCCAGAAAGGAAGAAAAAAATGTTGCCAAACATCTGAGAATAATAAGGTCTTTTAAAGGGCGCCTGAGTGGCTCAGTTGGTTAAGCGACTACCTTCGGCTCAGGTCATGATCCTGGAGACCCGGGATCGAGCCCCACGTCGGGCTGCCTGCTTGGCGGGAAGCCTGCTTCTCCCTCTCTCACTCCCCTTGCTTGTGTTCCCTCTCTGCCTGTGTTTCTCTCTGTCAAATAAATAAAATCTTTAAAAAAAAAAAAATTAAAAAAAAAAAATAATAAAAATAAGGTCTTTTAACATTTGGATGGCACTGTGCTTTCGTTCCATTATCCCTTGGTACAACTGAAAAATGAGCAAGTTAAACATTCGACCTACACCGTTCTTTGTGGGGCCAGGGGCCTGGAGGGACGGACTACTTCACACACTGTTCTCAAGATGCGATACACTTACCATAGCCAGATCTATGATCCACTTCTGCAGGGGAAGGACGAACCATGAGGCCACAAACCTACCCAGCGCTAAGGAAGACAGCAGTGGCTCGGGTGGCCCCCCGTGACCCCCACGCCCAGCCCATGCCCGTGCCTTCACGCCAAGACCACGGAGATTCTGCACATAAGCTGGCCTGGGAACAGCACTGCTAGAACCTGTCTGATTTGGAAAAGACAAAAATGGCTTAAAAGAACAGAAGCAGGTTATGGGAAAAAATGGCCAAGAGCCCTGTGTTTGTGGACTGTTGCTAGGGGTCCACAGCTAAGGACTCTAAGCGCCCACTTAACCCCTGAACATCAGACCTCTCCGATGCTCTCCAATGCCATGTCCAGAGTTAAGCATTTAAAGCAGCAGCTCGCCATGGCAGGGTAGCCGCGTTCTGCAGGCCTCACGTCAGACTGTCTTCACGGACTTCCCCCTCCCGGGCTAACTCCAGTGTCAATCCAGCTGGCGTCAGCAATGCGGGGAGACAGGAGAAATGACAGCGGATTTTGGTCAAGCTCCGTGAGGCTACAAGCTCAAGCCAGGCAAAGCTGAAGCAAAGACAACAGATAATGGCCGGAGCCTCAGCTGAGACCTTGGGCAAGTCACAGTACTTCTTTTGACCTCAGTTTGCTTATCTGCAAAATGGACTGAACACTCCCTGTCCCGTCTACCTCCTCAATGCCTGCGAGCGCAGCAGAGGGACCCAACAAGGTTACTCTGATTATAACCAATAATAGTATTTAAATGAAGGGATCCACCATGCCCCGGGTGAAGATCTGAAGAACTAATTCCTGGCAACCCGGGCAACACCAGGAGGAGAGCTGGAATCCAGGCAGATGAAATCTTGTTTTTCTAAAACACATTCTATTCAATTTCTCACACAAATTTTCCCCAGCTTTATATTATTCATTCCAAATATCCATTTTACATAACATTTTACAAAACCTGACCCATAGCGGCAGGGACAGCAACTCCTGAATTCCTCAAAATGACCTTTTTGTCAGGTTGCCTGACTTCGCAAATAAAATACAGGGCACCCAGTCAGATTTGAATTTCAGTTCAACAAAAACAGTCTTTGCATATAAGTATGTCCCGTGCAGTATGTGGGACACACGTTTGCTGAGAGTTCACTGTTCTGTGGCAACCCTCCCTCCTGCTCTCGCGGCTGACCGGAGGAGGTCATAAACAGGAGCTTGTCCATGCTCCTCCAACTGTGAGTGACTCTGGCGACAAACGGGAGGCTTGACTCATCTCCCAGACAGGACACACAATTTCTACAGAGCGTTGAAATGAAAGCCGGGCCCTGGTTCACAGAAGACGCCGCGTGAGTGATCCCACGTCTGCCTCAGGACCGGGTTCCCACCACGGCCCTCCTCACGTCTGGGCATCATGTTCACTTGGAACAAACTTCCCAGAACCCTGCTCACACACCCCGCTGACCAGGGGCCCGAGTATCATGTGCGTGACAGCCATTCCCGTTACTAGGACTTCAGATACTCTGGGGACATTTCCAGGGAAGAAGAAATGTCTCCCTTCCCCTAAAGAACAAATGTGGCCGAGGTGGCCCCGGCAGGTGCCTCCACGCAGCAAGCCAGCAGGGAGGGAGGGAGTCCATAAGCCTCCAGGCACGCTGGTCCCGGCCTCCAGAGGGAGGCCATGGGGCAGGGACCGCCCCGGAACATCTCTGGGTTGGGGAGGTATATTCACTTATGTAGAGTCTTGCATCTGGGATCTTTTTTAGTTTAACCAGAAGAACATGTCTCCGGGAAATGTCTCGCTAAATGACACACAGGGCAAGCAGGTACCACCCCTTCCCCCTCCACTCATTCCTGGAGGGAAGGATACATGGCCAGGTAGGGTGCTGCCCCTCTCACGTTCCCATTGAAATGGAAGACACACAGCAGGAGCAGGACATCTGAAAGACAAAGGCCCAGAGTGAGGCAGGAAAGGTTCCCAGGGCCTGGAGGGGACAGGGGACAGAGGGGTCCCAGGGGCCTGTTACCTTGCGCGATGAGGATGGGGTACTCCAGGTAGGTGAGCAGCGGGTACTCATAGTAGCACTGGTACCGGAGGAACACCAGGAAGCTAGGGAAAGAGAGGGCACGCCGGAGCTCAGCGCCCAGCACACAGGCCCCGCCACCCCTCCCCCTGGGGGGAGCCCAGGTTTGCTCGCAAAACCCAGGAACTGAAGTTTGGAGCCTGCGAATGTCAGGGGGGTTGACTTTGAACACAAAGGATGGAACGGCCATCGTGTTCAGAGCACATGCCCGGGGCTGATGGGGCACCGGGCATGGGGGGCGGTCTCTGCCAAATCCCCTTCACAGAGGCAAGCCGTGCACCAGAATGAGCAGAGACGGGGCTCCTGACCTCCAAGCTGGCCTGTCTCCAAAGCTTCACAGCACCCGGCAGCCCCCTCAGAAGGCCGCAGGCAAGAGGCCACATGGGCCAAGGCAGACTGGGGGGGGGGGTGGCAGAGCTCCTGAGGGGCTGGGCGCGTCTGGGTGCAGCCCTGACCGGAGAGAGGAGCACATCCGATAGTCCGTACCCTAAGAACCTAAATCCCCCTAGTGTCCCCCTGAGACTTTCCTGCCCCATCACCCAGGCTGTCTCTCCAGCTGAACCAGAGCCTCCCTCCTTCATGCAAAGGTAACCCCTCATCTCTTCAGCTAGGAAGGGGGCTGGGGAGCCTATGCCTCCCACCCCAATCCTGTTTCCAACCTAGCAAACAGTTCTTGGCTGAGCTGGAGGGAGGGAGCAGGGACACAGGATGGGAGGTGGGCAGCCAGCGTCACCCTGAGCATGTGGGGCTCCCCAGGCCTGAGCCTCCCTAGCTGTCCCCTTCACAGCCAGCAGTCCGTCCCAGGGACCCCAGAGCCTGCTGCCTGTAGGCTCTCTGGCTTTGCAGTTGGTCACATCTGGGCTTCAGGGGGAAAGCGGGTGCTCTTCCTGGCCCTACTGAACTACGTGGCTTCCCCTCCTGTCAGGCCTCTAGGACAGCACCTGTCTGAAGGGGAACTCCGGGGGAGTGGGGGGCAGCTGCACCCCACCCACCTCTGCAGAGCAGAACTGCAGCCACCCAGGTGCAGGCACAGCCAACTCGGAGCAGACCCTGCGGAATGGGTGGCCAGTAGAGTCATGAACACGCTTCACACCGATGTGATTTTTTGGTACCATTAAGATGGGGCTTATTTCCCCATTGGCCCAATTCTTTCAAAAAAGGGTTTTCAGAGTTAATTTGCTGAGACTGGGATCCAGGGAGGGCACATATCCTCCCAGAAGTTGTTCCGCTCTGGCAGCTACCCCTCCCTCCACTCCCCCCAGCGCCCTGTCCTAGCTGGCCCCCACCAGGAAGAGTGGGGAAGGAAAGGGGGAAGAGGGCAGGGTGCTGTCAACCTTTCCCCCCACCCACAATATGGCGGACGAGCCCAGAAAACAGCAAAACCCAGTGAGCGTGGAGAGCGTGGGAGGGTAGGCATCAGAATGGAGAGAGCCAGGACCGGTTGGTTGAACCTTAGGGCCCTGAGGCTGCCGGTGAACTTGGGCCTGGTGCTTCACCTTCTCCGCCTTGGGTTCCCACAGTCTAGGGAGGAAAACTATGCTTACTCCCTGGGGCGTCCTGAGGATTGAATACGATAAAGCCTTTAAAGCCGCGTCAGCACACAGACCAGGGTCTGAAATGGCACCTCTAAGAAGTGTGGCCTGAGGTGGAGATAAAGCCCAAGAATCTGGCGGAGGGAGCCCCTGATCACTTTCAGCTGGGTTTGGAGAGGGTGGCAGCAAGCTGGGCCTGGTCACATCCACGGCCACTTACGGCGGTCCGTGTGCAGGGCCGCTGCCTCCAGGAAGCCCACTATCTGCGCCTCCACCTGCGCCGCGATCCCGGATCTCCGCAGGCTCCGCACACCCGCCTCCCACACCGTCCACGAGAGGCACACCGCACCGCGGGGACACGGGCTTTGCCTACGTGCGCGGTTCCACAAAGCGATGGCCCACCACTGCTGGCAACCTGCCGAGCTGCAGAGTGTGGGCGGGCTCCTGACTCCACTCGAGAGGCATCGGGCGGTCTTCAGCTCACCCCGCACCCGGCCAGCCTCACCTTCCCCGGCTCGGGGGCCTATGAGAAACCGACCCCCCCCCCCTCCGCCACCGGAACCGACGCTGCGGTGCGGGCCTCTCCAATCCCAGCTATCCCGCCGGGGGTCCCAGTTGTGGGGTCGTTCACACACGCCCCACGAAGACTCTCCCCAGATGGGCGCGCCCGGGGCAGGATCCCCACGTCTCCTAACCCCGTTTTTCTCCCTCCCTTGCCCCTGGCTTCTATCCAGAGCTCCCCGGGGTCAACCAACCCGCTGCCCGTCCAGGGCGTGCTTCCGCCGCCGAGGACCCGCCCGCACTGTCGCCGGGTGTTTAACGGGAGGCCCGGGTGGCGAACAGCGAGGTGGGGAGGGCCCGGCCTTGCCAGGCGCGCAGCTACACTGCCGAGTTTCATATGCCTGCTTTCCCACCAATTCGGATCTTCCAATCGAGTTTTACAACTCTGCTTTTCGCGTTTACATCTTTAAATACGGAGTCAGGGCATCCACTCCTAATTTCTGACGGAGGAGCGCTCTCGGAGCAGGACTCTTCTCCGGCTGGCTGTGGCCGGATTCAAGTCCTTCTCCTCCTCTCCCTCCAAAGAGCTCCCCATTATCTGAATCCCCCCCTCCTTCCTCACGTGTACCTTTTAAAAGCCAAAGGATCCTGAGAATTTATAGTTCAACCCCTCGTTTCACACGCGAGGAAATCGAGACCCGAGGAAAGGGGTGGTGGCGGGCAGAGGATGTAGAGGACAGAGCCCCCAGGTGCAAATAGGCCCTCTCAAAGCCGCTCGGTCGGTCTGAGGCTGCAGGGCGGGGTGGTTTCGCCGCCTGTCGGTTTCCGCCTCTGCAACATGGGCGTGCGCGCTCGGCGCGGTGAGCCGCAACTTATCAGGGATGGTGAGCGCCGCGGGGAAGTACCTCCCCAGCGGCCCGGCGCTTTCGGCTCCGCAACCAGGCCCTCCCTACTCTGTTAGACCCGCGGCGCTCCTGGGCTCCCGGCCCCCCCAGGCCGCAGAGACGAGGGCGGGGAGGGCAGCGGCCCCGGCCTTACCCCGCCAGCTCCAGAAGTAAACTCGGGAGGCTGATGCCCCGCGCGCTGCGCGCCGCCAGCACCGCGGAGATCTGCGGCAGCTTGAGCGCGGCGCACACGCCCAGAGTGCTCCAGTTGCAGAACAGCAGCAGCTGATCCCGCATGGCGCCCGCGGGGCTGGGGGCTCCGGCCCGGGACTCGAGGGACTTGTGGACTCGGCGGGGGCGCCGCTGCGCGTGGAAAAGAAACCGCTCACCGCTGGGCCGCCGGGAGCGCCGAGTCCTTCCGCCTGCCCTGCGCGCCCCCGCCCCGCCCGGGTCCGCCCCGCTGGGGACCGCGCCTCCGCCGCGATCTCCGCGCCCCGCCCGGGTTCGGTCCTCCCCACTCCCCCGCGCCCGTGTGCCCGCCCCGCGCCTTGCCCCGACCCCTCCCCAGGTCCGCCCCGGGCTCACCCCGTGCGGGTACGCCCCTCCCGTCTGTCCGCTCCGCCCCCGGCCCCGCCCCGGGTGCGCCCTGTCCTGGGGCGGTCGCTCCGCCCAGCCGTACCCGGGCGGTGCCCGCGGCTGACTCACTTGACTCCGTCGGGCTCGCGCGGTGCGGAGTCGCCGGGGGACCCCAGATGGTTCCGCTTTCTCGCGGGCTGGGTGGGTAGAGGCTGAATCCCGGGGTGCAAACTGGCACCCCCTCGCAGGAGGATGGGTCGTTTTGTGGGGATTTTTCACTCCCCAAGTGCTTTTCTGCGTTTTTCTCACTAAGCATTTCAGAGATGAAAACTTGTACCGACGTTAACGATCCAATCCCGTATATGTGCGTCCTCGTTTTACTTGGAGACACAGGCTTCGCACATCAGAGAGGGGCCAGAACCTCCCGGGGTCGTCTCATTTCCTGCTCTTTCCTGCCGCTGGGTGTGGGGCGCTGGAAAAACCAGAAGTGGTGGTTCCTCCTTCCCAAGCTGAAGGAGAAGAGGATGTTCAGAAGGAAACTTTTAAGAGAAAAGCAAAAGTGTGTGTGTTTAACCCTCATCTTCTAGAGATCTTGAAATACTTACGAATGAAATATATTATGTCTGGAATTTGCTTCTAATATTGGGGGGCTTGGGTGGAAGGGAGGGGATGTAGATGAAACAGGATTAGCTGTGAGTTGATCATTTTTGGCGTTGGTTATGGGTATGTGGGGGAATCACGGTCTACAATGAAGTTTTTTTTTTAAGATTCTATTTATTTATTTATTTGTTTGTTTGTTTGTTTGTTTGTTTGTTTGTTTATTAAAGATTTTATTCATTTATTTGACAGAGAGAAACACAGCCAGAGAGGGAACACAAGCAGGGGGAGTGAGAGAGGGAGAAGCAGGCCTGCCGCGGAGCAGGAAGCCTGATGTGGGACTTGATCCCAGTTCTCCAGGATCATGACCTGAGCCGAAAGCAGCCACCCAACCAACTGAGCCACCTAGGGGCCCCAGATTTTATTTATTTGACAGAGAGAAACACAGCCAGAGAGGGAACACAAGCCGTGGGAGTGAGAGAGGGAGATGCAGAGAGCCAGACGCAGGGCTCTATCCTGGGACTTGATCCTGGGACTCTGGGATCATGACCTGAGCTGAAGGCAGAGGTTTAACCACTGAGCCACCCAGGCACCCCTCTACAATGAAGTTTAAGAACCAAAGAAAAAAAAGGGGGGGGGAGGAAAAGGAAAAAAAGAAAAAAACAAAACAAAGAGAAGACAAGCATGAAGTGCTTGTTCCTTTGGTTTTAAGGGGAGGATTCTGTGCTCCAGACAGGTCAGGCAGCTTGCCTATGGTCCCCCAGCCAAGCCAGCTAGAGTCCATCACCGTATCCCCGCACCATGCTCTTGCTAATTGGGGCAGGCACACTCCCGGGGAGTCTGGTCCTGGGGTGGCTTGACTGCAGCTCTGCGTGACTAGGTCATTTGTCCAGCCTCCTGGTGCCTCAGTTTTCTCCTCTGCAGGATGGGTACAGCCAAGGTTTCCCGGAATGCAACGGAACATGTCAGTGATGTGTCGTAATTCTCTGCCTGAGCCCTGCCCTAGGCTCCTGGGCTTCCCTGGGAACCAGCCACTTGCCTAAGGAGCCTGGAGCCCTTTTAATAAATAGAGTGTGGGATTTAGAAACAAAGACCTGGGATGAGATGTGCTTAGTTCTTTTGAGGTGTCTGCCGCATCTGCTGTCTCAGGAGACAGAGCTGGGGTGCGCGCGCATGTGTGCGTGTGTTGTATTCACCTGCTTGGGCTGCTTTAATAAAACATCACAGACTGGGTGGCATAAAAACAGAAATTTATTTTCCCATACTTCTGGAAGCTGGCAATGGAAGGTGCTGGCAAGTTTGGTCCCTGGTGGGACCCCTCTCTGCAGGTGTCTTCTTCCTATGTCCTCATGGGCTCTTTTCTCTGTGTATACACCCCTGGCGTGTCTCTCTCTCTCTCTCTCTCTCTCTCTTCTTATAAGGACACTGGTCCTATTGGACAAGAGCTCCACCCTTATGATCTCAATTACCTCCTTAAAGGTCCTACTTCCAAATATAGTCCCACTGGGGTTGGTAATTCCACATGTGAATTTGGGGCTAGGGGACATAATTTAGTCCAGAATATATATATTCATAATTCTCCGTATATATCCAAATACATTATATATACATATATATATATATATACATACATACATACATACATACACATGCTGACCCAGAATCATTCTTTTAACAAAAACCGCCAGATTTGAAGGCACACTAGCTTGAGAGTCACCGGCTGCAGGACCGAAGCAGGATGGTGGCACTCCCCCATGGGACACCTTCCTAAATACGCTTCTCCTGGCCAAACGTTTGCTTCGTGCGTAACGGACCACAAGAGGTTAAAATGCCGTCCCCTGACATCAATTTAAAATGCAGCTAATCTGCCCTGCCACAGCTACCGTGAGAATGAAGACCATTCTCGGCAGACTGTCAACATTCCAAAAAATGTCGACATTGCTCTGAAGGGCCCGGGAGGAACTCTCTGGAGGGACTTCAACTACATCAACACAGAACTCAGTCTCCTTGGAAAGGAGAAGTGGCTCTGAGTTGACAAATGGTGGGAAATAGAGAAGAATGGCTACTGTCTGCACGGTCCGTGGTGGTGTAGACACGAGGAAGAGTCTGAAGAAACGGAAGGGGGCATGTCCACGACCAGAGGAAGCTGCCCCGCGGCTGCCCAGCGCTCTTGAGGCTGGGGTCTGCCACTAGGCTTTGGGACCCAGCTGTCCCAGGAGGACCCTCATTCCTATGTCCCTACTTCTGGAAGCGTCCTTGGGGGGGCAGGTGCCATCTGCCTTCTGAGCCTCCTGGGGGTGCTCCTGCCTGCGGCGGCCTCCGTGACCTCCAGGTTCATTGTTGGGTCGCTGTCACCGCCAGCGGCCTCATCTGACCATGCCCTCAGCATGTGGCACAATGACAGTGTTCCCACGATCTGGGGTGCCTTGGACAGAAGGCACGATTTCTGTTTACTATGCCTTACTGGGTGGCGGGAATTTTGCAGGGCAAATCTCATCTGACTGTTGGCACTCTGATATGTTTGGGTGTCAAAATTGGAGTTTGAGGGCTGAGGCTCCCCCGGGGCGAGGGGGGAGCTTTTTGTCTGAAGCCTGCGCTGCTCAGCCCTGGGTTCCCATCTCAGGGCACTTGGTGCTCTTGAGGGCTCTGTCACTCAGACAGATTACGGGGCTCCCAGTGCTGGGGGGGGGAATGGGGGAACTGGAGAGGAGCCGGGACACAGGGTGTGTGGAAAAGAGAGTATCGGAGTTGCAGGGCCAAGGGCTGGCTCCAAGGACCAAGCCTGCGGGAAGTCTGGCAGAGGCCACACATGCCCACGGCTGTGTATGTGACCATCTTAGGGCAAAGAGCACTCCCCGACCTCAACGTCCTGTGTCCCCAACTCTTCCACAACGCTCGGCTGCTCTGAACACAAGGACTCCGCTGGACTCGGCCATGGATCTGCCGTTTGGGTTCTGGGTTCTGTCCTGTGTGGCTGCGGCAGGAGAGGAAAGTGGGCACGAGCGTGCGGGGCATCAGGCGGGGAGCCGGACACGCCTCAGAGGAGGAGGCAGCCCTCGGGAGCACTGAGGGGGAGCACTCCTATTCTCCCTGGCTTGGGGCCGAGTCTCAGGTGTGTCGAGGTGTCATTTCAGGGCTTGTGTGCAGAGGGGGTTCTCCACAGTGTCCCCCATCAGATAACACGACTGGCGTGCGGCAGCTCCTGCTGCGTTCCCCGGTAAGAGCCCGCGGGCCTCCGCCCTGGTTAGATCGCTCAGCAGGGAACGGGTGCTGGGTACTGCCCGTAGGAAGTAAAATAGGGAAGTAAAGAGCTTTCTTACAAACATCAAAGACTTCTCAGCAGCAGTGACAACTGTGGAAGCATCTAGAAGTGGAGGGCGTGCCAGGTGTTTACGTTGGACCCCTTACCGGCTGAAACAAGCGGTGGTTCTTGTTGGAGCAAGTTCCTGGCCCTGCCCGGGGGTCTGGGATTCCTTCCTCTCCCTCCGCACCTACTCACCCCTGCTTCGTCCTGGGTCCACAGGAACAGCCACAAGAGGGAGAGGCGCCAGCCCAGGCCCTGCCTGCCCCTACTCTTCTGGGAGGGCGTCCCTGCCTGGGGGACCTCTGTAAGACAGAGCTGTCCTTCTCTGGTGTGGGACAGACAACCACCAGGCCGAAGACAGAAGCTGCCTGCTCTGGGGGTCAGCCGGCTCAGGCAGGCTTGTAGGAGGAGGATTTCTACCTGGATCTGTGCTGCTCCCCACGCTGGCTGCTTTGCATGACGCCCCAGATATGACTGACGTGTGTGTGGGACTCCAGGGTCTTGCAGACCTCTACTGTCATCCCCTCATGGCCCTTACAGGCTGCATCATGCAAGGGCATGATGAGATGGGCAAGCTCTTAACTTCCCTAGGCCTCAGTTTCTTCATTTTAAAATGGGGATAATCTTACTGAGGGGTGGAGGAGGGAGGGATAAGGAGGCTGGGTTATGGAAAAAGTAAAAATTAATAAAAAAATAAAATAAAATGGAGATAATCATACCCACCTTATAAATGTTCTGAGAGGTACACAGTAGGCATATAATAAATGGCAGTTCCTTACTGAGTGCAAACCAGCAAAGTATTCTTGGGATCTGTGGGTACTGGCTTTGCTCCTAAAGTGAGGGGCATGGGTTACCATAGGAGGAGTCAGGAAGATGGGGAATCACAGCCCCCCTGTCCCAGCTGGGACGTCCCGTAGCATGATAGCTCATCTGACCCTATGGCTGACCTTTGGGGCTCCTCTGTATCCTTGGGGTGGCCAGGATGGGGGTTCTGCACTGCACGTGAGGCTTAGACATGAGGACACTTTACCCCAACCACTGTGCTCTCTTAAGAACAGGGGCATTCTCCTGCATGACCTTGCTACAGTGATCACGCTGTGCAAATGTAACATTAGTACAATGCTATTGTCTACTCTTTAGGGCCTATCGTCTGACCTCTAGACTGTGAAGTGTCCTTTAGAGGTGCTTTTGCTTTATCCTGGAAGCTGGTCCTGATTATTTTCTGCATCGCCTTTGATGTGGGTCCCATCCTCAGCCGTCCGTGTCTCTTATGATATTGATGTTGCCAAGAATCAAGACCAGCAGTCAGGCAGAGTGCCCCTCCATTGGGACGCTTCCGATGGGGATGCTCCCAGGGCGGGCGCCCTTCCCCGGTGGGTTCCATCGGAAGGCACCTGCGGTCCGCTGTTCTCTGGTTGGCAAGGCTAAGTTTAATCATGTGGTTACAGGGAGTCTCCTAGACTTCAGCATTCATCACTCCCTAAGAATCTTTCTCACAGTGCTTTTAGTGTCTTTTACTGGTTCTTATCTAAATTATTTAGTGATAAATGGTGGTTTTCTGTTTTTGTCATTTATTTTACTTTCTTAGATAGAAAAGAGCTTTTCTACCTCCACTTCAAAATTTTAAAACTTATTGACATGGACTCATGGTATTATTATTATTATTATACTTTGGTGGGATTTATGGGCATTGGCTTTGCTCAGGAGCTGTAAGGGGTGGGTTGCCACAGGTCACCTCAGGGATGGGCATTGATCTGTTACTGTCCTTGTCCCAGATTTGGCCGGTGGGAGCCACTTCAGGCTGGTTCAGACTTCCCTCCCTTTGAGGCGAACACTTCCTCACTGAGGGGCACAGGAAGAAGCTCCGGCCTCACTTTGTATGTTCCCCGGACAGTGGCTTTTTTTTTTTTTTTTGCCACGAAAGCAGAGATGCTGGTTTTGCCGCGGAGAGGAGAATGAGGCAGAGGAGGTCAGAGAAGCGGGTATAAAAGGCGAAGAAAGAATCCTTCAGCCTCACTACAGCTTATTAGCCCCTAATTCCAGTTCTTCCTGGCCTTGGGCAGTGAGATGCCGGGTCTCCTTGTTTCTAATGCCCCTCGTGCCTCTGCCGGTGCCGACACACAGGCTTGGCCCCGAGCCGGGCCCCGCCAGCCCCCTTGGTTTGGGTCCTAACAGGGCATGACACAGACACCCCTCGGCCCTGGTATCCTTGGCTCCCAGCAGGTGACGTGGCCAGGATGTGGGGAGGTAGAAGCCGGTGACCTTTGGAGAGGAAGGCAGATGTGGCAGGGAAGGGAAGGGATGGCCACTGTGGGGAGACCGGTGAGGAGGGGTCTCCCGTGATGACAGCATGCGCAGGGGAGCAGGGGAGTGCAGAAGGATGCTCTTCCTGGGGCTCTCTGCTTAGGGCTAGCCTCCTGGGCGCTCCCCAGCCTTGAGTCCTTCCTGGCAGTGTCTGCCCCATGGAGCCAAAATCCTCTCCCGTCCTCACCTCCCTGACTTTTCCTCCAGGACCAGCTCAGTGACTCCTCCTGCAGGAGGACTTCCTCCCTGAGCCCCCAGGCTGGGGGTCTGCCCTCTCAGGTCCCACAGCCGAGCCCTCTGTCCCTCAGGCTTAGAGCCCCTGGTCCACAGCCCCACGGGGTGGGGGGGGGCGGGTCAGGCACAAGCTGGAACAGGAGCAGGCAGCTGCGTCCGGCACGGTTCGGCCAAGTCTGGGGAGGACCAAGTCTGGGACCCAGGCAATTGAGGACTCCATCGGCGGGCAGCTCTGTGAGACCCAGAGCTCTGTGCCAGGTGTGGCTTTGAGCCATGGACAGAAAACTGTCGCCCAAAGCTACTCATGTAATTAGGCAGAAGCACTGCCTCGTACCTGGGGTTATTACTCAGCCATGTTTGCCTCCTGACCCTCCTGCAGGGGTGGGGGGGTAGGGGTGAGGAGTGCTTTCTTGCCCTGGGGAGATGGGGGAGTGGGGAGGTGGCCACGTGACCTGTTTGGGGTAACAGGCGAGCAGATGAGTGCTTGCTGAGGCTGGGCGATTTTGTTTGGCTCTTGGGCTCTGGTGGTGTGCCTTGAGGACGTGCCCTAGGAAGCTGTTGGTCCAAAGTAATGAGGGACCCAGGGACAGACCAAGTCCATGCAGACCCATGAGCAGGAAGTGGCGTGGTGTGTCACAGGTGTGACAGCAGCCGCTAAGCTGGTGACGGCCTGGGAATCGGTCTCTGCCCCCATTTCACAGCTGGGAAGACTGAGGTCCAGAGAGGAGAATTCGGTTTGGTGAAGTCAGGCGTGAGCCTGGCTCTTCACTAGCTGTGGGACCCCTGCCAGATTGAACGAAGTCTTTGACTGAGTTTCCAAATCTCTTAAATCGTGGCACTAAACCTGCCGAGAGACGATTTAGGGAGTGTGCCGTGTAGAGTCTGTGCTCCACGGTCACGTTGTCTGTAGGTAACTGTGCTCCTGGCAGAACCCACACCTGCCCTCCCTCCAGGCACAGGCAGAGAAGCTCTGGATGATTCTCTCTGGTCTACACCACCTCCAACACCCGCATCTGCATTTAACCTTGACTTCTCTTCCCTCCTGGGAGTTTCCAGACTATCTCCTGCTTTCATCCTCTCTCTCCAATGGAAATAAGACTCCATCTGGATCCCAGGTGCCCTGCTCCCCTTTCCACTGAGCCCGGGCCGTCCCTCCATGCCCTCCCCAGAGCCTCCCCAGAGAGCAGAGGGCGTGGAGTGGGTCTGGGGCACAGGTTCCCAGGGGCAGCAGCAGGGTCTCCTCCTGGCTTGGCTCCGGCCCACCCCTCATCACCCAGCCCGGCGCACAGTAACGAAGGAGATGGGGAGACTGACCCAGGGGCCGACCTCCCGGCAGCCCCTGTGTCTCTCTCCTGGGAGAGGGGCGTCCTCGGGAACATGCCCTCACACCACAGCCAGGCACTGCTCTGAGCAGGTGCACACGCTAACCCGCTTCATCTCCACGACAACCTTCCAGAATCTGTACTTTTATTAGTTCAGTATTTGTGAGGCAGAAAAATGGCCCACCAAAGGCAACCATGTCCTAACCCCTGGGGCTTGTGAGGGTGCTACTTTACACGCAAAAGGGATTTTGCAAACATGATTAAATTAAGAACTGTGAGGTGGAGAGATTATCATGGGTATCTTAAAAGATGGAGAGGAGGAGGCAGAGAGAGAGAGAGAGGTTTGGAGATCAGAGATGTTACTATTCTGCTTTTGGAGATGAGGGACCAGGGGCCAAGGAATGTGGGCAGCCTCCTTCCAGAAGCTGGAAAAGGCAAGGAATCCGATGCCTCTAGCCTCCAGAAAGGAACACAGCCCTCGCATGCCCTCATTTCAGTCCGCTGAGACCCATTCTGATTTCTGAGCTCCAGCGCTACAGGAGAGGACATATGTGCTGTTTTAAGCCCTCGGTGTGTGGCCCTTTGTGACAGCAGCGATAGGAGAAAAACACATGTTATGGGGGTGGGGGTGAGAATGGAGGCACAGAGGGTCCGAACAACCTGCCCATATCACACAGCTGCTCAGAGTCCGGGGCAGGATTTGAACCCAGGCCGTCAGCTCGTGACCACAAATGCAGGGCTGCCTCTCACGGGCCTGCGAGGGAGACCCCAGCCCTGCCGGGTCCAAGACCACGGGCAAGCTCCTGGAGTCCTTCTAATCTCAGGAGTGAAAATGGGCCAGTGGAGCTCCTGGAGACGTTTTGCGGGGCTCCGAGAGAAGGAAAGGCTGGCGGACATGTGTGGGTTGTTGGCTGTGGCCACAGGGCGGGCCCCGCCCATGGCTGCCCTGCGCCACCCATGCACCCACCTCTTCCCCCTACACGGGCTGCAGCTCGGCTTCCAGCTTCTTCTTCCGGACTCCGCCCACAAAGAAGAAGTCCATGCTGATGAGGGTTTGCCCCAGGGGTGTGTGCACCCTGCTGCCCACCACCTGGTTCGTGGAGTTGGGGACTGTGTCGGAAAAGAGAGGCACGGACTCCGGCAACTGCACAGGCTCCTTCTTGTTGCCCTGGGAAGAGGGGACAGGTCATGTCACATGCTGCACAGAGCAGGGGAGAGGCGCAGGGGGCCAGCCCTCAGCAGAGAAGGGAAGGAAGCAAGGAGCGGGTGGGCTTTGCAGGCAGCCCCCTCCAGCTGCTTCCATCGCTGTTCGGCCCCGGGGAACCCAGAATCAGTCGAAGTCACACACACACACAGAAACGGTCCCAAACATAACTGTCGTGCTCCCCGAGCTTGCAGGCCCTGCACAAGTCTACGCAGCCACACGACCAGGGCCCCCTGCTCAGAGCCTTCAGTCACCATCCCCACCCCGGAGGTAGCCCGGGCTCCATCTCTGCCTCCTGGTTTTGAACTTTATCTTAGTAAGACTGTGGTTCCTTTCTCTCAGGAACGTGTTTTTGAGGTTTGTGCACGTTTTTGAGTGTGGCTGCAACTCCTTTTTCGTCCCTGCTCCACACCATACCCTCGTGGGGCTTGTGCGAACTTTCCACGTTATTCACCCACCTGGCCATGGGTGGCATCCGGCTTTGTTCCCAGCCTGGGGGTCTGAACCTTTGTGCACGGGACTGGGAGGGGACTGAGTGAGTCAGTGCATGAACTGAGAATAATCTGGTGAACCCTTTGTGTCTGGTTCACTCGGGGTGACCCTGGGTCCCACAGAGCTTACAGGCCAGCCGAGAAACAGGATCCTCGCTTTCCCCTGGGAAATTCCCGGCCCAGGTGGCCCCACACCTGCGGGCGTCAGCGGTCGGGTTACTAACCTCCAGCCCTTGGCAGGGAGACTGTGTGCTGCTGGGAGCCCAGCCCAGGAGCTCAGTGTGGGATCGCAGGATTGGGTTTACTGGTGAGTAAAGAACAGAAGGATCTGATCGGGCCCACTCAGGAAGAAATTTCTAGAGGGAGGGAGGCACTTGAGTGATGAATAAGAGTCCACTCAACTGACAAGGTGGGAAGGGCATTTCAGGCAAGGGAACAGCATATGAAAAGGCATGGCTAAAATAGCATGTAGGCCAGTGTGGGGAGGCAGGCACGGCTAGATCACCGCAGATGTATTGAAGATTTGTAAGCGGGGGAGAGATACGGTCAGTTGTGGTTTAGGAAAATTACCCTGGTAGCAATGTGGAGGACTGAACAGAAGTGGTGACATTAGAAGCAGGGGATTCATCTACAGCGGATGTTCATCCAAGCCTGTCTGCACATGGAGCACGCCACAGTCACTCCCCAAACCTCGCTGGAATCCTCATCGGGGGGAAAGCATTTCAGAAGCAGACGCCTACCATGTCCAGCTGGCTCATCTTAATAAGACCTAGAAACGCTGGGGAAAACTAATACCTAAATGCTTTAAGCATCTTCTTTCCCCCAGACCCTGAGTCTTTCAAACGAGACTGTATATTTTCTTGTCTTCGTCCATTCCAGCATCCAGCACACAGTAGGTCCTCCATACACGTTAGATAAACGAGCTCACACCCCCGGCGCGTGTGTGCGATACAGGAACGCCCTCGCCTTACCAGCGGGTCATAGTCGTTCAGGAAACTCCAGTGCTGAGCCCTGAAAAGGAAAACATGGGGGCAGTTATCACATCTTCCCGTGACATTTTTTTACAAATGGCTTTCACCGTGTCAGGTGAATGAGTCGAAGCCGTAGATGCATTTATTACGTCATGGGGGGAGGTGGGCTAAAAGAATCAAGTGAAACAAACCCCCCAAGCCAACTGAGAGTGTGGCCTCTATACGGAGCCAGCGTTCAAGAATTGGTCATGTTTCCCAGAGTGGGATGCGCGGTGGCAGGGGAGGTGCTCCATGATGAGGAAGGGGTGCAAGCCCTCTGCATTTTCAGAGCCATGTGGGAGCCCTTAAGTATTTCGTGAACCAATACTTCACTTTTTTGGCGGGCTTCCAGCGTATGCAGTTGAGGAAGGTGGGAACAGGACAAGAGACCCGGACAGTGTTGCTAATTTCATTTTTATTTTAAGAAATTGAACAATTCTGTAAGACTTATAATAAAAATAGGCTTCTCTGCCCCAATACTCACAGTCCCCCAGAACCCCTACAGCTTCCAGTCACATTTCCAGCCCTTTCACTGTTTCTCTGGGCCCGTCGTGGTCGTATTCTGGAATAATAAATCAAGGTTGCGATTTTTGAAATTACAGTTTTTGAAACTGTAAACATATCCATGGACTTCCTATTATGGGAGATTCTGAGTTAGCTTTCTTGTCCCTTTTCCCTACCCTCATGTCTTCCAAAATTATTGTATTATAGATTTTGCCTGGACTGATGTGGTGTATTATTGGTACCCTTAGGATCCTCTAAATACTGGTCACTGAGCAACTATCTGGGATCATGGGAACTCCAGTCCTCCCTTGGACAACTTGGAATTATTTTCCAGAGTTTATAATCACATTTTTTCCCTTAGCTTTCTGTGTACAGATCACTGATTCCAAACTCTCCAACAAAATTGTAAAGCCTCCTCCCTCTATGATCTCCCACACAGTCAAATGCTACAGATAATCCGCTGTCTCATTGAAGTATGTTGTTGCCTAGAGGCCACTGTCTGGGAGCCCGGGTCGCCCTGTTCCCACCAGGGATGCTGCCCAGGACCCGCTCCTGCCGTCCTGATCTCCCCTCGGGGGTCGCCTCTTTCGGGGTCCTGTGACTTCCTTTCTTGTTTTCTCTCCTGTTGTGGAGAACATCCTCCAGTGTCTGTGCATATTGTGCATTTCTTCGATTCTAGAAAATTCTCAGGCGCTTTCCCTTCTAGTATTTCATCTCTCCCAGCCTCCCCTTGGGGAGCTCTGTTGAAAGGTATGTTAGATCTTCTTGCTGTTTTCAAGGGTTCTAATTCTTCTTCCAAATGTTCCCCCTCCTTGTCTTGCTGAGTAGTTGTGATGAATCTGAGTTTATGAATGCTCACTTCAGTTGTGTTTTGTATTTCAACTTTACAGAGTTTTTTTCTAGAGGTTGTTTTTGGTTCTTTTCCAAGTTGCCTCATTGTTCCATGCTCAGACTTTGAACGGAGCTCCCCATCTGGCCCTTCTTGCGGTTCCTGTTCCCTCATCGGCTTCCCCCCTGCAGTTGACCCTCACATCATCCCCCTCCTTCACCTCCTCCCATTCTCCCCAGGTGTCCTGACCCTCCCACCCAGCTTCACCCACTTGTCATGCGGCAGCCATGTTCAATCGCTTTGGTTTTGAATTAACAGGAAGCAGAGACCTTGACCTCAGAGCCAGCCCGTTAGGAGGGGGGAACGCCGGGTTCTGTCCTCGCTCTGCTTGCCGCCTGCTTTGCTGGCTGTGGGGCCCTGGGCGAGGTCACTGTGCTCTTGGGCCCTCGGTTTCTGTAGAAGGACCCCAGGAGGCGAGTTCATGGAGCACATCTCATGCGCTATAAGACACACCTGATTTCAAAGACTTGGTACAAAGAAGAATGTCAAATTATCTCCTTGATACTTTAAAAAATACTGGCTACATGCCAAAAAGATAATATTTTGGATAAGATACATCCTTAATGTGGATTTCACTGGCTTTCTGTCACCTTTTTTAAGGCTGCGACTAGAATATGGAAAATTCCCTCCATGGCTCCTATTGTATTTCTGTTGGGAGCACGGCTCTGGGTTTCCCTAAACTCTTTCCTCTTGGCGTCTGTGACTTTTCTGGCAGCTTCTCTCAGTCTCCTGGCTACTTGCTGTCCATCAAGGGAGTGTTGTCAGGTGTGTGCTGTGACCTCATCTCTTGGGACACATGTCGCCCTTCCTGGGGGAGCTGCCGCGTCTGCCGCCACAGCGCTCTGTGTTCTCTCTCTATGGAGAGCAGAGCCGCACGCCACGCAGTGTCCCCCGCAGAGTGGCTGCTCCAGCCGTTCCCAGTACTCTCAGACTCTTTTTGTCACCCCAAAGAGAAACCCCTGTCCCTTAGCGGTCACTCCCATTGTCCCTCTCCTCAATGCCTGGCCGCCTCTCTGCTCTCCATCCCCATGGGCCCGGTGCCCAGCTCCTGACTCGTGCCACTCCGCCGCCTCCTGGAAGGCCACCAGGATGGGGTTTGGCGTTTCACACTCCACCCAGCTCTCGCATCTTCACCACAGAGCCGCTCCTCCTGCTCACGACCCAGGCTGGAGGTACGGTCCCCGAACCCTCCTCCCTGCGCCACAGCCACTCTGTGCCCAGGTCTCCTGTGCGCTCACGGATCCCCGGGTCTGCTCAGATTGCCCCCCCAGACAGCCCTGGCCTTG
>PITA01000206.1:264698-333308 GCA_004023965.1 Spilogale gracilis | reverse complement strand
CTTTGTTTTTTTACATTGTATAGACTTCTGACAAATACATAATGACATGTATTCACTTTTTTGGTTTCATACAGAATAACATGGTCAGTGCCTTAATAATTCCCTATGCTTGGGGCACCTCAGTGGCTTGCCCCATTGAGCATCTTACTTGGACTCAAGTCATGATCTCAGGGCCCTGAGATTGAACCCCTTGTCTGGGTCATGTTCAACAGGGAGTTGGCTTCTCCCTCTCTCTCCGCCCCTCTTTCCTCCCCCAATTCCTGCTATCTCTCAAATAAATAAATAAAATCTTTAAAAATCTACATATTCAGCTCTCTTTCCCCCTTAACCCCTGGTAACCACTATTATTTTACTACTTCTATATTTCTGCCTTTCTATAATCATATATTTGGAAACATACAGTGTGAATATTTTCATATTGGCTTTTTTCTCTTAGTGATTTTATGTACTTAAATTTCTTCCAAGTTTTTTTATACCTCTATAGCTCATTTCTTCTTAACACTGAATAATATTCCATTATAAAAATATACCACAGTCTGTTTATCCAATAACTTATTAGGGCATCTTGAAAACTTGCTTGCAAGTTTTTAATAAAACTGCTATAAACATTTGTGTGCAGGTTTCCAAGGGAACATAAGTTTTAACTCATTTGGATAAATACTAAGGAGCATGATTGCTGGATTGTGTGATAAGGGCATATTTAATTTCATAAGAAACTGCTCAACTGTATTTTCAAGTGGCTACTCCATTTTGCATTCCCTTTGACTGACTATAAGAGATGAGCCAGAAAAAAAATTGTAAAAAGTTCTAGGAAATGGTGATTCTTAAAGTAGAAAAACATTTTTTTTTCTGAACTGGCAATATTTAGAACAAGACCTCTGCCAATGACTAGGAAAATAGAACATGGAAGAATGCAGGAGGAAATTGTAATGATGATAATGATAACAGTGGAAGGGAAGGAAAATAATATTCCCACTACCTTTCTGAGTCCTTAGATGAGACCCCTATAAAAAATGACAGATTAATATAAGAAAAACCAACAGAAGTTTATTAACATGGATACCTTCTGTGTAAGTATAGAGATACCCAGGTAAAAATAAGTAACTTCCCAAGGTGGCTTAGAATTCAAGATTAAATACCATGTTAATAGAGAAAGGGAAAGGAGATGCAGGTCTCTTAGCAGAGAGTGAATGATTTTCAAGAAAGATAAATGAAGAATAACTATGACCATTTGTAGAATTTTGTCTAGAAGTGCTGTCAACTTCCAGTCTTCTCTTCTGTGATAAGACTCAATGTTCCCTGGTTGAGGAAGCTTCCAGGGAGGTGATCTATGGCAACTAAGTTCCTTTTGGAAGAATCTGTCTTTGGAGATGTAAGAGAAGTTCAAAGAGAGCCGCTCCCTGCATTTACTGTTTTCAAATGGTTTCAGTTCAAAATAATCAGTATCCCAATACAGCATATTTTTGGGTGGCATGTCTTAACACACTTCATCAGCAATATCAACCATCTCCATGTGAGTAATAACCATGAATTCAGCATACATAATGTGCTAGAAATGACTGATTATTGTCTACATCTCATTTAATTGTCAGCACACACACTGTGTGTATTAAACATACCTATTCTATATAAAATGAAATCCTCCCAACAAAAGAAGTATTATTATTCCATTTTTAATGGTCAGGATATTAAGCCTCAGGGAACTTGGTTAATTTGTCCCAGATCACTTAGCGATGAAGTCTTCACACAAGGACTCTACCCTGTACCTTTAGTCAGGAAGTGAGTCAGTGGCAGGGAAGGGCTCTAGCCATAGAAGTAAAGATGGAGCATTAAGCAAGAAATCAGTTAAAAGTCCTGCCCTACATATATTGTGTCAAATTACATGAGAATGACATGGTGGAGGATGTTGTAGTTTTGTTGGTATGTAGGAGCCTGAATTTCCTGCAGCAAGCATACCTGATACATTCTGAGGGGCCAGCACTAATGAGACACCCCCCTCACTGGTGGACATGGACCTCCTTCTGTGGGTATGAGCCAGAATGGTCAGGATGTGACCCAGAACACAGTAAGAGCAGGCAACAATCGGCTTTGGGACTAATAAAAATTAACATCAAAAATGATTTAATTTACACTTTAATCTCATGTTTAAAGATAATATCATTATGTTAAATGTAACAATAAGTAATGTCAGTAGTTTATTATTTTAAAATAATAGGTTTGCCGATCATTGATTTATGAAAAAAATACAAGCTGAGGCAATGTTCTGAAGGGAAAAAAAATGCTTGATTTCAGTTCTTTCTTTCTTTTCATTTTGATTCATGAAGTCAGGTCTCACAGGTTGGTTATTGTTCATATCCACTAAAGAGAAAACATTGGAAGTGAGGTTAGAAAAGAACTGAAGAGTGCATTTGGAGCTAGCTTGCCCAAGACCATGCATTTTTTGGAGAGGGGGTCCTTGAAAATCTATTAGGACTCCACAATTGTATACATTTCACAGTTATTTTTGTTTTATAAAATAGAAAATGATTACAATTTTATGTAATGTATTGTACAGGTTTAATAGGATTGTGCTCTTGCCAAGTACTGTAGTAACAAATAAATGCAATAGAAAATTGCTGACTCCATAGGAACCTGCTAGTTCAACATAAATGTTTTCTGTAAATGAATCTAGTGTAATTTCCCTATACATCTTGACTACTGCTTTCAACTCTGCTCACAGGAGAGCAGTTGCATGTTGCTGGCAAGAATTCACACTTTTGCTTTTCCTGTGCATTTACGGCACAGCAGTTCACACACGTTGACTACAAATATGGCAAAGCTCACCAAAGGAAACTGAGACAAAATGCTGACTCTGGATTTGGGTGTCTTCCAAAAAAATCCTATTGCCAAGAATCTACAGGTGCATCATCCATGAGAACATTCACACAGCACCAGAAAGGGGCAACTGTTTCTGAGTCCATTTCCCATTCGAGTTGTGGCATGGTTGAGAGGTTTTCAATGCAGCACTCTTTTTCTGTATTAACAGTTCTCATGTGTTCAAAGAGGTCTTTTACTTTCCTGAAAGTCCTGAAGCATGAAAAATCGAGGAAAGCCAGTATGTAAGGGAAGTGGTAACAATTATCAATATTTTCAATATATATTTAAATCATATGCAATCATTGATAGTGATTTGACTGAGGAAATCTTGAACAGTGAAAAATAAAAAATAATATATACATTCAATTTTTATTGAAATATGTATAGTTTGGGCAGTTAGGTGTGCATCTTCTTGGCAGCTTTTCAGCACTCTCTCTCTGGAATTGAAAAAGGACAAGAATGGTGCAAGAATTCAGAAGAAATTCTTTCAGGAGAAAAAGTGCCAATACAGTTGAACCTTAAAAACATGGAGGTTAAGAACACTAACACCCACCCCCATAGTCAAAAATCCACATATGACTAGTGACTGCCCCAGATCTCAATTGCTAATGCACTTCTGTTGGCTGGAAGTCTTACCAAAAACAAAATCAATTGATTGGCACGTATTTTGCATTCACTGTACTCTTATAATAAAGTATGCTGGAGAAAAGAAAATGTTCAGAGAACCATAAGGAAGAGAAAATACATTTGTAGGACCATACTGCATTTATCCAAAAAAATTTGCATATCAGTAGATTTGTGCGGTTCAAACCCGTGTTGTTCCACCATCAACCATACTTGAAAATCAAGCAGAGAACTAATAAGAGCATAAAATCATTTATTGAATCTCAATCATTACACACTTTCACTGAGTGGTCATCATGTGTGTGTTGTGTTGCTGGGTTGCTGGCATACAGAGGTGAATGTATCTGGTTCTTGATCTAAAGACCCTCATTGAATAAAAGAAATGGGCTTAATAGGTGAGGTAAGAGGTCATTAGCAAATAATTACAATGTAATGGATCAATCAGGATCACACAAGTGCATAAACAGATGGTGGGAAATGTGAGCAGGGCCACCTAATGCTGCTGGAAGCTGAAGAGGGTGCAAGGAGAATGTTCTGAGGACAGAGAACCTTGGGAGGGAAGTCAGAGTCCAGAGAGAGAGCATGCCTAAGGACTTCATTATCCCTGTGCTGCATGGTGGAAAGGCTTCATTATCCCATGTGCTTGGTGGAAAGGCTTCATTATCCCATGTGCTTGGTGGAAAGGCTGCAGATAAGTGACATTCACAGAGGTAGAAATCATCCAGATGAATATGATCTCAGAGGGGAAGCTGATGAGTTTAGCTGTGGATGCAGTGCCTTCAAGGGTCACCAAGTGGAGATTTGCAGAAGGCACAGGTCATGCTCGAAATTCCTCCCTATTGGAGGGCAAAATGGCTCAGAAGGCTTTCTGGAGTGGATGAACTGGTTCTTTAAGTGTGTCTGCTTCCCTCTCAAAGCCATATTCTAATCCCCTCCCCATCCTCCTCCCAGCCCTCCCATTAGCACTTGCCAGCACATTGAAAGAACAGCTTTTCAAAAATATTTTCTTTTTTTTTTAATTTATTTTTTTGCCCCAGTGGAACTCTTTCTTCAGAGAAATTACCCAGAAGTCCAAGGAGTGAGTAGAAAAGGGGAGCCACTTAGGTTTCATCCAGAAGAATAGCCCAAGAAGGAATGAGAATCCTAAAATCCATTTCAGGGAAATTGGGAATGTCAAATCATCAGCCTAATCAACTCCTGGTGAAAGGATAACTGATGACATTTCTTTTGGCATGTCTGTCTCTGATATTAGCTCTATTCGTTTATTAAAACTGTGGAGCAAGGGGCGCCTGGGTGGCTCAGTTGGTTGAGCGACTGACTTCAGCTCAGGTCATGATCCCGGAGACCCCGATCGTGTCCCACATCGGGCTCCCTGCTGGGCGGGACGCCTGCTTCTCCCTCTCTCACTCTCCCTGCTTGTGTTCCCTCTCTGGCTGTGTTTCTCTCTGTCAAATAAATACAATCTTTAAAAAAAAAAAAAGATTAAAAAAAAAAAAAAACTGTGGAGCAAGAACGATACTAATATATCTAAAGGGAGACAAAAGGGGGTATTAAGAGAAGAAAAATACATGAAAATTCACAGTGGTGGGCATCTATTACTGTGCTAATTGGCTTAAAGCATTCTGGTCCCATTGTATATTAGGACCGAGAAATAGACAATTATCTAACACATTTTATCTGAGGGTTTTTTCTCTAAAGCTACCCAAGAAATCCTGACTTTGATTTAACCTCTATAGGAGCCAGATCACAGGGTTGTTATTGTTTATAAATCTTCTCTTTGGTTCAATCATATATGTCTATTGGTTGGTGAGAATACTTTATGTGAGGTCTACTTCCCTGATTTTACAGAATAAGTAAATTGCTCAAAAATATCATCTTGTTGAATTTTATTTGTAAGACTGTTAAGATGTTGTAAATGAGGCATATCTAGAAGTAGGTATTGGCTGCTGTGTTCATTTGTTCATTTATTCAACAAAGATTTATTCAATCTTGATATGCCAATTGTGCGGGTTATTGATATGAAGATATAGCCTTTGTGTTTAAGAAGTTCTCAACCCGCACATTTATGGTAGTTATTCCTCTATATTCAAATAATCTAGGCCGTTTCACTTTATTTTTAATTTAAAATATTTTGTTGGTAAATACAACTCAAGTACAGAAAGCTGCATCAAACAAACACACAAGTTAACAAACTATTATTAGATGACTAGCTTTGTAGTAAACACCAAAGTCTTGAGAAACTGACATTGCCAGTCACTCCTGACCCATTCATATACCAGCACTCAATTAGAGCCCTCTCTCTCCCACCAAAGGAAATTATCTGACTTTTGTTATTCAATTTTTTTCTTTGATTTATAATTTTATCACCTACTGCATATCCCTAAGTATTATTGTTTTTTTCTCTTAACTCTTTATTTTGAAATAATTATAGATCAATAGCATGTTGCAAAAAAATAGTATAGATATAGCATTTGCCCCATTTCCTTCAGTGATAACATCTTACATGACTGAAGTACAATATCAAATTAGGAATTTAATGTTGACCCAATTTACAAAAGTTTTCTGATTTTTACCCATCTTACACGCACCCATTTTTGTGTGCATATGCCTATGTTTATATAGTTGTATACAAATTTATCACATGGGTAGATTTTTGTGGCCATCACCATTATCAAGACATAGAATTGTTCCAACCTTTCAAATATCCTACAAATTATCCTATTATACTCACAAAGACTCCCTCTTCTGCCTCTCATTAAATCCTAGCAATCATTCATCTGTATATAATTTTATATAATATAATATAATATAATTTTAAGAATATTGTATAAAGAGAATCATCTAGCACATAACATTCTGAGATTGGTTTTTCTTGATGCAATCCCATTGTAAAACATTTTGAGTGATGTCAGTTTGCATTTTATTTATTTATTTATTTATTTATTTTTTATAATATTTGAAAGAATGTGCATATGGAGCTAGCCTAAGATTCTCCCTGTCCCTATCCCTGTGCCCCACCCCCTAAGCTGGGCTCCATGCCCAGCCCTGAGCCTGAGGTAGACTCGATCCAGAACCCTGAGACCATGACCTGAACCAAAACCATGAACCTTGGTCACCCCAGCGCCCCTAGTTTGTAGATATTATGAATAGTGTTGCTATCTTTGCATATAGGTTTTTGTGTGAACATAATACATCTTCAGTTTTTTGAGATTAAACAACAGTATAAGTGAAGGATAATATTATAATTTTAAAATCTCATATATAATATAATAATATTATGTATATACATATATATGTATGTAATGCATGCATTATACATATATGTGTGTGTGTGTGTGTGTGTGTGTGTGTGTGTGTATTTAGAATTTTCTTTTCTACTTTTCCTGTCTCCTCACCTTGCCCTTGGACATGTAATTTTGTTTGACCAGTAGTATCAGGATGGACTTGACCCTGTGACCAACCCAGGCCTAGGTTTCAAGAGCTTCTTATGTTTTCATTTTTCATCTTGTGCTCTAGCCATTGCCACAAAAAGAGCTTCCCCCTAATCTCAGTGTCAAGGACCCCTTCATCCTGGGCCCCAGAATGGACCCACATGGAAGCCATGGCCAACTAGATGTTGAACACCCACTCAGCTGAGCACATCCTATATCAGCCAATACTTCACTGACCCACAGATCCAAGAGAGTAAATAATTACTATTTTAAGACTTGAAAATTTGAGGAGGTGTTTTGTTATGCTTCACTCTTACAGTACTAGCTAACTGAGAATACTTTCTTTGATGGGGGACTTTTACAAGAGAAGCTGTACTCCTCTTTCTATTTGGTTTCCCAGTGGCTATAGTTTGTAAAGGAAATGCAGAATAACTTCTTCATTCTATCTCTTTATTTGCACTTTTTCAAATGATTGGTTTACTAATATCCTCCAAAGTGCCCCTTTACTACTTTTTTGTTTGTCTATTTGTTGCATTTGTGGGGGCATGTGTATCCTCATGCATGGGTGTGTCTACTGCTGTTATTATCCTTCTTGGTGCCTAGTTTGTCTTGTATTTGGCCAGTAAGGTACTTCTCCAGTAGGCTTCCACATCCTTTTCATAATCTCTGAGGACTTTCTTGTTATCTCAAATGATAATGTGTCACAAGCCTCCTCAACTTGTAAATTTCCTGCCCCAGACTGTTATATCTCTAAGGAGCCGGTGTGAAATGGGCACCAGGCATGCAATGCTCAATACTGGGTTAGCCAGTCATTGTTGCTAGACCTTTTTAATGAAGGAAACACCTGAAAATTCCAAATTTGAAGTTGAATATGAAAACATGTGCAAATACACACCTATCCATTCACTTAGAATTCTGAATTATAAATATATTTTGAAGACAAGACACATCATGTTTTCATAAGAACATTTCCACTTAGAATTCAGGACTAGAGCATGTTTCTCTAACCTCTTCTATCCCACAATTGTAACTACATCTCCCCTCATTCTGGTAATTCTTAATAAACCAGACATGATAGAATTATATTAATGCATAAACTATACTCAGAATAAGGTGCCAGCACTGTCAGCAATGATAAGATTATTAAAAACAGTTGGAAAAAAAATTTTTTTGTATACAGTGGTCATTCTCTCCATCACTTCTGCATGCACATACAGCAAAAACAGTAAAAGTGAAAGTGTAAAAAAGTAAAAGTTGGTTTGCCTGAATGTGAAGTCTTCCACTCACTTTTTCTTTTCTTAGATATCTTAAAATTCTTTTGTCTTCTGGCATAAACTGGTACTATAAGAAAATCCAATGACAATCTGATTTTCTTTTTCTTACAGGTAACTGGTTTGTCTGAAGGGTGATCTTTTTCTCGAATGTCCAATGGTTTTACAAATCTAATAATGTTACTAGAATACATGTCAACTTTGATAATTTTGAACTTATTTTCCCAGGGGTGCGTTATGCTTTTTCAATGTATAGTTTCAAGTCCTTTTCTTTTCAAGAAAATTTTGAGCATTGAGATTTTATTTCTCTTTTATGTATTTCCTGATTTTAATTTTCTTCTTTGAGGGACTTCTATTATATATGTGTTGGGATCTATTTTCTATGTGTGTCACTTTCTCTCCAGTCTTTAAATCCCTCTCTTGTTTTGATTTTAGATATTTTTCTTCTTTTATGTTCCACATCTTTTAAGGAATTATATGTTGAGTTGGTTCACTCTGTGTGCTTTCTAGGTTTATGTTCCTTTCTGAAATGACATTTCTTTTTCTTGGACTTCTGTCACCTCAATCTTGAACTTTTCTAATTCTTATTTGTGTTATTACTTCAAATCTTTCATCACCTTGATTTGCTAGGTTTTATATTTTTTTCCTTGCTTGGAAATTTATGGTAATATTTTTATTTTTTCTATGGACATACCTTTCTGGAAGATGTTTGTTTTCTACAGGAATATCATTCTCTATTTAATCTTTTTCCAAGATAGTATTGTATAAATTGATCCTAAACTTTTTCCAAGATAATATTGTATAAATTGATCCTAATTCTTTTATGTAGCTCATTTTTACATGAAATTGACTTTTGCCTAGCTTTCAGGGGGAAAGTGTAAGGTAGCCTTCCTAAGGCTTCTTCTAAGAATCTTTTAAAATAGCTCGAAAACTCCTTCTGTTGTTTTCTGTGAAATGTTTCAACAATATGTCACCTTACTCTCTGAGATCTCCTTAGTCTGCTCTGCCTCCCCATCCACTAACCACCTATCCACTTATATTTGACTCTCCTTGTTCCTTTATTCCTATGTTCTTGACCTGTCCATATTTTTATTTTATTTTTGGAAATGTCTCCTCAGGGGAAGGGAATTTTGGCTCATCAGCTGTGAGGGTTCCCAGAATCCAGTCAGCCCTGGGCAAGTGATAGGGAATGTTGACAGATATTGTGTGTGCCATGAGACCATATCAGATCAATTATGTTCACTCCCTTCAGAGTATGTACCCCTCCTGACATAGGCACTCTCCTCAGTTGGTTTCACTGAGATTTTTTGTTATCTTCGGTTACTTCTGAATTCTTAGGTCCTAAAGAACCCTCCCCCACAGTGTTTTCTTTAGGTTCTCTCACATAGACACTGAAAACTCAAGGATTTTACAGCTGTATGCTTTTTTGTCAGTTCCAAGTTATACTTTGGTGATTATGGGAAACAGAATCACAAAAAAAAATAAGAGACTAAGATTGCAATTGATGGACCTCGGAAACTTCACGAAAGCATTAACCATGTCTCACTCCAAGAATACAATGGACCATTTATTACCCTGAATCTGTAAAGCCATTTCTCAAATAAACATTGTAATTTTGTTTTAAAATCAAATTCTTGGGGCACCTGGGTGGCCCAGTCATTACGTTTCTGTCTTCAGCTCTGGTAATGATCCAGAGTGCCCTCTCTGATCAAGCCCCACATTAGGCTCCCTGCTCAGCGGGAAGCCTGCTTCTCCCTCTCTCACCCCCCTCCCCGTGTTCCCTCTCTAGCTGTGTTTCTCTCTGTCAAATAAACAAATAAATATAAATAAATAAAACTCTTGTTTTCAGGTGACATCAGAGCCAAATTTAAATTCCTAGCAATGTTTCTTAGACTATTACACTTTGTACAGTTAGCAGTTCCATCAAATGACACTTTCTTTTTCATGCTTACTTTTTCAGGGTTGTTTTCATAACAATTCTCAAAGGTCGTGACATTCACTGCTCTTTATGTCAATATGCATTCAGACTAAATCTACTGAATCATTCATGATTATATTCTCAATGCCAATAATTGCTTTTTGTGTTAAGAACATATCTTTAAGTCGGCTTTTTCTCTTTTTGTGCACGAATGGCACTGTTTCTCAAGTTGATAGCTTGGTAATACTGTGGGAGGGGGTGGATGTTGCCATGTAATTGGTTTCTACATTTATATCAGCTTTATCCCACTAAAAAATACATATTTTTATTGTATGTTAAAAGAGTTTAAAGAGTTAAAAGAATTAAGAGGTTAGGAATACTGGAAATCCATGATAACACCCACATACCACACTCTTATGTATGAACGAATGGTAAGTTTTATCAAGTTGGATTTTAATTGGAATCTCTTTCAATTATATATGCATACAAGTCTTTGGATTATGATGTTGAAACCATAAGATATACAGACCTATTTCAGGCATCTCAGGAGGCTGGAGAACAAAATAAAGAAGTGACAACTCTGTGATCATCATACCTCACTCTTCCCTATCATGCTGATAGAGCTATTTAAGCCTCTCCTTCTTCTGAGTCTAGATATAACCTCAGAATCTTTCTTAACACCATGCACTAGACAGCCACCACGGATAAGAGGAAGCCCAGGAATTTCAATCTATTTGTCATTCCTGGGACAGAGAAAAGTATCCATTTGGAAGCTTATTCGTATGCTGACTGTGGCTGGTGGGTGAGCGGAGCCCTGTGGTAGCCTTTTTCAGCGGCAGGCTTCTGTTCCCTGGCACACGGGCTTGTTAAACAGCCCAGCCTGCTAGCTTCACCCATTACTCTAAGAGAGCACTTGAATGACAGGCACCGAGCCAGTGTTTACCCTGTGGGGCTCATGACACACACAATGTCTGTCAACACTCCCTATCACTTGCCTGCTTATGCACACTTTTTTTTTTTTTTGCCTGATGTATTCATCACCAGACTGCAGACACCTAGTTAATCCATTTAGAACCTATCAGCTCTGTTCGTCGGCTCATAAACCTATTACCTTGGAGGCGCAGTGCTAAGGGACACAGGTGCCAGACCAGTGCACAAAACCCAATTGAGTTATGTAGCAGGCAGTGAGGGGTTCCTAATCACGATTCTGACTGCGTGGGGAATTGCCCGTGTGATGTGGTAGCAGCCACTTTATTAAATATCGATTTAAATCACGGCCTTTAATCAAATCTGATAGAAGACCTTTCTCACCTTCGCCCTCTTCGGCTCCTCCTCTCCCCTCCTTTTCCAATCAGCCTGTCTGGTGACATCGGAGCCCAGGAATGAATAGTTAGCAAGTAGTTCACCAGCAGAAAACCCTTTTCAACAGTAATGAGGCATTTGTGATAATCGAGTGATGAAATGTAAATGGGCAGTAATGAGCACAATTACGTCCACTGGGGAACCATCAGCGTGGCTTCTTTCCTCACAGATAGATGAGCTCTTTCTCTGTCATTGCCCATTGCTGACTTCACTGGGAGGCGGGCTGCCTGGTGCAGGGCGGGAGGGGCCCGGGGTGGGTGTGGGAGCTGAGAAAGAGCAGACCTCAGGCAGGGAGCTCGAGCCACGTGGGCCTTTCACACCTGACAGTGACCTCCATCCTCAGAGTCCCATCCCCAGCTCTCCTCATTGGCTCACCCCCCACCTCCCCCGCCCACAGTCCCTGGGGGACACTGAGGCTCTCGGGGCTGCCACGCTGGAAAGCCGCCCAGTCTTGCTAACGAGCTTGCAGAACCTCTCAGCCTGTTTGTTCACTGGAAAACTGTGCGGTGGGACTGGGGCCCCCTGGGGGTGAGCGGAGACCAAAGCCAAGGAATGGGACGCTTGCCAAGGCACACCAGCGTGCTGCTGCTCCTGGCATCTCTGCAGTCAGGAAACTAGCCGAGAAAGATGCTGCCATTTCCCGGAAGCAGGACAGCTCAGCACATCTGTTATCGCTCTGCCCAGGGTTAACACAATCTGGCACGGCATGGCGGGATGTTTTTACAGCAAAACCAGGATGGCCTACCAGTTGCAGACCAAATCTCGGAGGACGCAGGATGCAAAAGTGTTTTGTGATTTTCCAACTTTAAAATTAGTTGGAGGAAAAAAAAGTCTGCCCTTGACACAGAAAATAGGCTAGTAAGATGTTTTAAGAGCACATATTAAATGAGCTGCTGGTCCATTAATTGTGGCTACATAATGTGTGCATAGAATAAAATTATGTATATGCATAAATTTCCATAAAAATAAATTTACTAAGTACGTGAGTTAATTGTGGAAGTGCAGATGCAAAGGAACAGAGTTAGAATAGGAAACTGATTTTAGTGACTTTTCATCATTAAAAGCCTGCTAACGTTACTTTAATAGGAAGTTTTCAACTCCCCAAAATATTAATTTTTTAAGAGTATGATGCCATTTTGGGGGTAGAGCAATTGCCATTTCTCTTCTGTTTCATTCTTTGAATTCTGCATCATTAAATATCTACTTCAGCAGAGTTGGTAAACTATAATATTAGACCAAATTCTGTCGGTAGCTGTTCAATGCACATGAAACTACAGATCAATATGAGAAATGTGTCTGTTGCTTAATAATATTGTTTGCCCACAGATAATTTGACAAGTTTAGTCACTTTCTGCCCCCATTTTCCAAACACCTTTTTTAAGAACCATTTTTCTTAGAATATGCATTTTAAACAGTGATCAATTTTTGGAAAGCTAGGGTTCATGGGTGGTTTTATCTTTGCATTCATAAGTATATTTGGAAGGTTTGACAAAATGAAGAGAAACTGACATGGCCTTTAGGTGGTCATTTGGTTTAGACTTCTGGCAACCCCACTTCTGATACATTTGCTTTTAAAAGTTTGAATGCACTCAGAAAGCCAATGCAATTGTGGAGAAATGAGAAACTGCCCAAATTAGAAATAACTCAATGCCACTTACTAACATATTACTAATCAGCATAGCAAGGTGATGCCTCAAATCATGACCCTAGGTCACTCAAAAACCCCAGTCTTAGGACTAAGGTGTATAACTGAAATCTACGGAGGCAGTCCTATGTCAGGAATAAACATTTGAAGAGAACATTAGTCCCCATTGACTGGCCTTGGCTAGTCCAGCAAGCTTAATTCTTTCAACTTTGTAACTCGTCTGTTCTTAGTAACTGAATGTGTATTACTTCTTTTCAGACATCATGTAATTTCACCCCTTCCTGCCTTTGTTTATGCTGGCCTTATGGTCTGATGGACCTCAGCCTGTGTCGTTCTTTACTTTCTTTTCATCATCATTCAACTTACATATCCCTTCCTCCGTGGAAAACTTTTTCAGGTTCCCAAGACTGAATATTTTGTTCATTTCCTCACCATCCATTGTTGCACCTGTTACTTTGTTCTGCTTTGCATATTTACTCAGAGGAAAGTCCTTGGAGTTATAAAGTTCAAAGATCCATTTGTAGGTATCTATCTTTGTATGAATTCTGTTGCCGGGAGGATAATAGTTTTTCAATAAATATTTATCAACTAAAAATAGGGAGGTTTTAACCCACTTTCTTGAGTTAGCAAGTATTCCAGGCCTGATTGTATCTTAGTCTTATATTTTCAATTGTTAATCTTCAACTTCTTTCTCCCAAAAAAGCAAGGTCAGAAAATATGCAGTAAAGGTTTGTAGGTCCCATGAGGTTTTGAGAGTGTTAATAAAGACCCTCTTACCTGGTACAATAAAACTTAATCTGCCCAGTATGACTATTTTCCTGAGCATCTGACATGAGTGTAGGTCCACTTCTGACAGTGAAAGAATGCTTTATGTGTGGCTTTTTTTTTTCTTTCAGAATTAGTTTGCATTTATAAAGGACGTAAAGCATGCATGAAATGACAACACAAGGAGAAGAGCTGACCTACTTAGGAGAACAGGCTGTTTTAAACAATAAAGAATCACATATTTGGATTGAAAATCGCATGATGATAGATCCTTTTAGATATATTAGTTGAAATAGATCCTCCATTTAGCAATCAACTAATCAATAAGGATAACTTCATGATAACACTTCTTAACCTAGATAAAATTCCATAGAAGATGCTTCTCTAATTCGGACTGCCATTGCCCACAACTCATTCCTATCTAGAGGGCTGGAGGTTACCAGTGTTAAGCTATCTCTTTGTTCATTTTTCGTGACTTTTCCTTCATGCTGTCTTTTTAGTATTGTGTTTCACTAATGCTCAGTATGCTTACTACAGCAAAAGAATTATAACCTAAACAGGTCAGTTCCATTAATTTGGGGATGGGAGTTAGAGACAGAGAATAGGAAGAGGTAGGCCAAGTTGGATGGAAGTTTGGAAAAAGTATAATTTTCAGTCACCTCATTGTTTTGAGCTGGTTGTATTATAGAGATAATCTTGAAGTTGCTTAATTTTCAATGCACATATACCATTTTATCATTTTTTTCATTCATTGTTTTGTAAAAAGCTGTTAACAGTGAGCCTAAAGGCCATACGTAAGCTATCACTCTAAAAAGACATAAAGAGGCTCATTTGAGTCTTTTAGAAATAACATAGGTCTCTTGTATATGGCACATATCAACAATTTATTTCACTTTTAACCTATCACATAGCCCATCCCACAGTTATTCATGGATGCAGTTAGAAGAGGCTATTTTCCCTCTGACAAAAATGGGCCATTTTTCCCTGTTTAGCAAAATCTGGAACACAGATCATTATAGTGCTTTTGGCAGCTAATTTGAACATCAGTGACTCAACTTTGAGAAGAATCTTTTTTTCTGCCCTAAAGAATCTCTGAGTTTTCAGACTCCAGTAATTGAAAAATCCCCAAACACTCACTCACAGAGGAGATACACATTACTGCAGGAACAGTCTACAAATTGTAAAGTATTCAATTTACATCCCCAGCACCTCAGGGCAGTTCTGAAGAATTTATATCTTTGGGAACCTTTGAACTAACAAAAGATAACATTTCACAGTAAAGTCGACTTGCATAAAAGTTTTTAACTCCCTTCTTTCCCTTTGTGAGGGAACTGCACCTTTACTTGTGAATCACACTGGCAAAGAGTGTGTATTCACTGAGGTGCAGCCCATTAGAAAGGCTGGACAGGAAAAGAAAAAAAAAGAGGGGTGGGGGACAAAAGAATCTGCCTACTTGTGATCTCTCTCTCTGTCAAATAAATAAATAAATCTTAAAAAAAAAAAGAAAAGGTAACACAATGAAAAGGAAGCTTCAATTTTCTGATTCTCCTTCAAATTTGAGGGAAAAAAGTGATAAAGTTGTTTTGTTTTGTTTTGTTTTCTATTTGGGGTTCTTACCTGGGTAGGTAGCTTTTTGATGAATAAGTATATCAAATAATTTTTTTTTCTAGTTAATAAAAATGCTTTTTATTGGAGCATTAAGATTTGGAGCCTCAATGAAACCAACTCCTTGTCAAGGATTTAGATCAGCAAATAAAAATTCTTCTCCTTGTTAATTATCATGTTATCGTGTGTATGCCCATAACTGATGAACCTTAAACGATTCATTTAATTTAAAAAATATAGCTCTATAGTATTTGAGTCTCCTCATTTTCTAGATCTTGTAAATGAAGCACTAAGAAATTTGCAATGGATTAAATTGGACCTATGTTCTCTAGGTGAGAAATGATCTTCCTCTGCCCCTTCTAGTTTTTTGATCAAAGATGATTTCTTGTAATTGGTAATCTTCTGACATCTGTGATGGGGCCAGTTATAGCATTTGGATTGAAAATAGAAAAAAACAAAGAAAAACTCCTTTCTGAAATCCTTTCTCAATTCCTTAATTAGCATATTCATTACCAATACTATCGTAGAAATAATGAAACATTTTAAATGCAATAATTTGATAAGCCTTTTTTTAAGTTAAAATTGATCAATGTTTCTGTTAACTAATAACCTAGGAATCCACAATCTCATAAAACTGGTTTATTCGGCCCAGAAAATTAGGCAATCCATCATGACTGATTTGCCCACATTTCTCCCTGCAAATAAGTGAGATGGAAACTTTAAAACCAATAAGATAATGCACTTTACAAATTCAACTGAGAGAGATGGATAAACTAAGATGCCACTGGCGTCAGTTACGAAAAATCTGTCGTGTTTCCAATTATTTGAGCAGATTTTTGTATCCCAATTTGCTGCCAGCCCGGCTGTATCTCTCTCCCTCCTCCTGTTTTTTCAAACCAAATCATCAGGTCTTAAATCAGAACAAGCTCATCATATCATACTATGAAAGGCCAACAGGGGATAAAGGACACCAGATGTTATATGAGTTTTCTTTTAGGCTTTCATTTCAGCCTTCCTGCATTCCCCATGCTGCTTTTTACTTGTCAGAAACGAAAATGTGCTTTGATAGATAACAACCCTATTTTCTTCACTGGCTGAGCTTAGAGAATACCATTAAGTATTGATATCTAGGGTGCTTAACTAGGGAATGCAATCACAGCAGTCCCAAAATTGGGGTTCTGCTGCATTATTTTACATGCCAAGATTTTTGAAAGACTCCAAATTAATTTTGTTTTCCTTAGGAAAAAAAAAAAAAAACTCATAGAGTTTTAGTTGTGAAAGACGAAAGGAGGAGGGACCCAAAGCTTGTCCTTCACTGTAGCTCTACCTCTTCCTGCAGATTTTGGCTCACATCCAGGAGTCACCAACCCCTGGGAAACTGTGCACAGGTGAATTTTTGAAATGGAACTATGGCACAGCCTATCAATGCAAATTACAGCACTGTTTTGTACTTGGAGAGCTTAGCATTTGTAAAACTTGGGTTTTATTAACAAAGAAGGGTGAAAACAAAAGCATCTTCCATAATCTATAGTCCCAGAGAAAAATCTCATCATGCTTAATGATGACAACTCTGACACATGGCCGATTAAGCACCTTGATTTGCTCTCGGGGTTCAAGGTCAGCCTATACCAGCTGTAATGACATAGCCACATTATGCGATTTGACATAGGAGATAAGATCAGTCTCCGCTGGCTTCCAATAAAACGATATTTTAAAAAAAAAAAAAAGACGTTCATAGCCATTGCAGGACATATGTCCTAAAGGGTTGCTCCTGGCCTCCTGGACTGCTTGTGGCCAGAGTATGCACTGCCCAAGGGGTAAGCAGATCAAAGTTAAATGGAATGAGGAGGTGTTTACCTCCGGTAACTTTAGGAGATGTAGGTGAAGGAAAACCTTTCAATCCTGTTTTATAAGAAAGTACTGCTATGTTAAGTCCATAGCAGCATCCATAACTAGAGGTGATTCCCTCCTCACCCCAAGGAGACATCTGGTGATGTCTGGAGATATTGCAGATTGTCATGACTTGGGGAGGGGTGTTCCTGGTATCTGGCGGGGGGAGGCCAGGGATGCTATTAAACACCCTGTAAAGCAAAGGCAGCCCCCATAACCATTATCCAGCCCCCATTGTCCAAAGTGTCAAGGATGGAAAGAGAAAATGGTAAAAGGAGCGCTAATGTCAAATGCTCATAAAATGGGAGTAGGGAAATGGTGCCAGTCTTGGCCAGAGCCGTCCATGCAATAAAAACTGGGAATCTGGTAAAGATGCTCATGTGGCTAACATAGGTGTGATAAGATTGATACTCAAGGAGTTTCCAGGGCTTGCCCACCCGACTTAGAACACTTATGCGACCTGTGCCTGGAAATTACTAAAAATTCCCTGCTAATAATAAGCTGTTTGATAAAAAGGCACCCAGCTGCTCAGATTAAACCCTGCAATCGCCCGTGAATCAGCTAGGACTCCGTGGCACATGGTGGCCACTGGATGAATGTCCATTTAATGAACAACAGAGTAATTGTTTTTTAATTGAGTGAATAAACAAATGAGCTAACTATTTCTAGATGTCCACACTTGGAGGGGTTTGCTGACTGTTCTCAGTCACTAAACCCAGCAGGAGTAGCTTAACAATAGATACCTTAGGGATTTGAAGTGGTACATGCAGACCTCAGAGCTTCAGATAGAAGCAGACGCAGCAGTCTCCCCTGACCATGCAATAGAGTATTGACGGTTACAGATAACAAACTTTAGAGATACAGGGTGCCTGGGTGGCTCAATTGTTAAGTGCCTGCCTTCTGCTCAGGTCACAATCCCGGAATCCCGGGATCAAGCCCCACATTGGGCTCCCCGTTTGGTGAGAAGCCTGCTTCTCCCTCTCTCACTCCCCCTGCTTGTGTTCCCTCTTTCGCTGTGTTTCTCTCTGTCAAATAAATAAATAAAATCTTAAAAAAAACACACAAAACTTTAGAGATAGAGATAGAAATATACATGTATGTATATCAACTTAAATATAAACATATTGATATATACACTTCTATATACACATACACAAGACTCAATTCTTGATCTTACTTCATTCGGGTTCTTCAGAGCCCTCTGCTGGACTAGGCCTGCCTGTGGTTTCCCTCTCTGTCCTTGTAACATCCAGCTGAGTAGCTATCTTGGTAAGTCAGTTGAGGCACAACCCTGCACCCTTGGTATCAGGCCACCCTTACTATTTTTTCATCCTGCCTACCTTCCGCAAGAATTCTGCTGTGTAAATCTAACAAGAATCTCCCCCAGACCGGATACCTCCTCTTGGTAATTTGCCATCCATTAGCCCCCCTCTGCTTCTTTGCTATACAACCCCACCTGTCCCTAATCTCTCTGTCCCTATGCACGACCCCACTGCAGTGACCCCTTCATTCAACATGGTGCCATCCCCCCTCTCTGCCATTGGATAATATCTTTTTTACCATTTTTTAATGAGTATCATGGAATTTTTTCCCCTTTAATATTTAGAGCAATAGTTTTTCTTTAACATGTATGTAAAAATGTATACTGGCACAAGCACTTATGATCTGCCTACAGAAAAGCATCTTTCTCTGAAGTTGCATAAAATAAGATGCCACATCTCAAAAGCCTGCCTTCCCCCATTTGCATCTGGTATAGGAATTTCATCTGTATTTACAAAGCCACATTCTTTTTTGTTTGTTTGTTTTGTTTTAATGATTTTATTTATTTATTTGACAGAGAGAAACACAGCTAGAAAGGGAACACAAGCAGGGGAAGTGAGAGAGGGGAGAAGCAGGCTTCCCATTGAGCAGGGAGCCCGGCGTGGAGTTGGATCCCAGGACTCTGGGACCATGACCTGAGCTGAAGGCAGATGCTTTAGGACTGAGCCACCCAGGTGCCCCTACAAAGCCACATTCTTAAGAGTGATTCATAAGTGGGGTAACACATGAGAACTCAACATAATTATCAGTTGCCATCAGAATAGATGTGAAGGATTATAAGAAGTTCCTTCTGTCAGGAAACCCATACATATCCCACACCACAAGGGTATCAATCTTCAAATCAGTTATGGACAAGGAAAGAGGAGATTTATTGATTGTACAATCTGAGTTGTTCTAAATATGTAAGTGTCACCATCAGAAATGAAGACCATGACTCAGAAGCAACCTCAGACCATCATTCAAACAACTTGTGCAGATTTTTCTAAAGGGAGTCTGAGACTGCAGATGAGTAATATATGGCTAAGAGGGCCATGGCTCAAATTATGAACAACCGACATGTAACCTACACATTAAATCATAAACATACAACACCCAGGAACTTGTGGCTTAAAAAACAGATTTTGTCACTGTCTAATCAGGAGATGCTGGACAAGAATTTCTGTGATACCAAAACTCATCATCCTAAAATAGAATTCAGGGAAAAATTAAATGGATTTTTAAAAATCAGTTAACATAATGTATTACTTATTAAATTCTTTCATAGAGCAAATAGAAGACTAATTTCTCTGGAGCCATTCATGCCCCCAAAAGTTATAATTAAAGACACAAATTGAATGATTTTAATAATGATGAACATTCACCTTTTGAGTGCTTGGGTATGGTAATATGATAGTCACAGAAGGACTCCATCTTCCTCTTTCATTTAGCTTTGTCTCCTGGGATTTATGAGGACCCTTTCTATCATTTATTTATTTATGGACATTAAAACAAGGATCTCAGTGACTTTTTTTAATAGAACTGATGTCAAATACTAAAAAAAATAAAAAATAAAAAAAACAAACAAACCAAAAAGCCAAAGAAAGAAAGAAAAAAGAAAAAACAGAACAAAAACAACAACAACAACAAAAAAGACATAGTCGAGTTTTGAAGCCACAGAAGGATTTCCAAATTTCCCCGTGTGTTCCTCTATGCCTGTTTCCCTCTTCCTATCTTTGTAGTTGTGCTGGGTCCTGCCAAGAGCAAGGATTTGCACGTATGTTGGCACACTGCCTCTGTTGTTTTCCTTTTTGCAGAACACAATTAGTGATCATCGACGTCTTTGGAGAAAATACTCATAATGGAAAAGTGAAATAAAAAATACTCTTAAAAAACAGTGGCAAAATGCGGTCTTAAAACTTGCTGGAAAATAAGCAACCTCTGTAAGCTGGTTGGTCAGAATATTGGTATTTTTGTATCATTTAGGAAAATCCTATTATGGTCTTAGCCACAGACACATCCCTGGTGTGCAAGATAGAGGCAGTTCATAAAACACACAGCATTTTCAGCCAGAAAATAGGGCAACCTATTGCTTTCTGTAGATGGCTGTTACACCCCAGTTCCCATCAATAGAACATAATCTCATTGCAGCAGACAATACTTGGTATCAATGAAACACAAGTATTTTTAGATATGTGCAGGCTGCTCCTACCTAAAGGACAAAAAGATTTTGTGTTTTTGCAATGACTGGTATCTTCAGAACATATTTACAAAACACGGTTATAAAATAAAGAAGTACAGTAGTTAAATGCAGGTACTCAGAGAATTCTAACTCCTTTTTTTTTTTAATCTTTTCTGTTCAATCTCTTTCTGTCTCCCTCTCTTGCATAAACTGTCAAATCTCCAAATGCCATTACAAAATGACGTGAGTCATGGTGTCAGCTATATAATTAATCCTCTCATCAGTGGATGCCAAATTAGATGTCTGTTTCCATAATGCCTTCTCACTCTTAGGTAGGGGGATCAAGGTGCATCTGACACTTGAGCAGGGTGATTCGCCAAAAGATTGGGATAGATGCCAAATTCTAAAAGCCTATGCAGGTCTAACACTAGGTAGGCTACACACCCAATTTGGCCAGTCTCCACCCATGCAAAATAAAATAAATTTTGCTGTGCTGTTATCATAGTGATTAAAATATAATAAGCTAATGAGATTACAATAGCTGATTGTGAACAAGACCAATTGTGTTAATTGGAAGCTCCTGAATGGCAATTTTAGCTGCTGCTGAGTTTTGAAATATAATCAGTTTTACTAATTTTATCTGATTTCTTAATGAAGCTTGCCCTGAGCAATTCTTCTATGTGTTCTTTAGCAAACAGTGTATGTCATAACCGCTGACATTAATCTCGATTACTTTAGTTAAAATAAATAGTTATACTTGGGTGGCTTTCAGAAAATACATCATAGTAGATGTAATGCTGGAAAGCAAAGAGCTTTATCGTTTTCTTCTTTGTTTGTTTGGCTACATTTTATTTGGTGCATTCCAACCATGAAGATTCTCTTTGGTGTTTCCAGAGTCATACCACTCACATCAGAAGAAGCTACTATTTGTTGCTTTGTAATAGTAGTTCTCCATCAGTTGAAGAATGTAGGTAAGTTTCGCACCGCACAGAGGAGGAAGTCAATGGTAACAAATGTATCCTTGCACAAGACCAGAAGGAAAAAAAAAAGTTGTTGAAAAGTTCCAGGAAAGTTTCCATCTCCAGGCCTTTGTGTTTCGGCACCCAGACCACAGCGGTAAATACCAACCCTGCCATTAATGGCTGAGACTACAGAAGAGGGAGGACTCACATTATTTGTTTTCACAGTGGATTAATATACACTGCATGGCTCCTCTGAGCTTTTTAAGTGCTTTGGAAGACTTGGAAGACAGCCATGTCATACAGCCAATTATCAAAGGCTAGAAATGGGAAGGGAAATAAAGTTGGGGAAAACCAAAAACGCCATTTACGTGATTTTTTCTAAACTTACAGTCTTTCAATGTGCAATTAGGAATGCATATTTAGATTATGCAATACCTGTGAGCAAAGGTCAAATGGGTTTTCAGAGACCGTGTGAGAGGGTGGGATAAATTCTTTTGGAACCCCAGGAAACACCTAAAATGAGATAAAGTTTATTAAAACATCCCAGGGAAAAAAAATAAGTGGTTATACAAGCAAAAGTGTCATTCGCTCTCCCTATCCACACTAACATTTAAAAAACTTTTTGAGAAGCCTGAGTGGCTCAGTCCGTTAAGTGTCTGCCTTTGGCTAAAAGGAGTCATGGGATTAAACACCACAAGGGCTCCCTGCTCCGTGGAGGGTCTGCTTCTCACTCTCCCTTTGCCCTTCACCCTACTCATGCGCTGTCTCTCTCTCTCTCTCTCAAATAAATAAAAATTTTAAAATAATTTTTAAAAAGCCAAAAACTTTTCATTGACTTGTAAGGTTGCAGGCAAATAGATACATAAATTGCGCAAATCTTAATTATACAGTTGGATGGGGTTTTTTAGATATGTAAACATCCATGTAATTATCACCTAAATTAAGAAATCAAAACTAGAACATATCTAATAACCTAGATTCACTTTAGATGATTTTACCTATGTTGGTGTTTAATTTTAACTATGTATCTATGTTTATAAAATCAATTAACATGTGATTTCATTCCTTGTCCCATCCTTAGCTGGATTTGATATGGAGGTTATATTGGCTCATATATTAGAGCGTTCCCAGTATTTCTGTTCCTGCTCTGGAACTGTGTAAGTTACAGATGATCTCCTTCTTGAAATTTTGATAGGACTCCCCAGGAAAACCTATCTGTTCATCTCTTCTGTTGTTTTGTATTTCTGTGATTATTTTTAATTATTTATCTTTTACTAGAAAATGTTAATTTCATCTAATTATCAAGTTTAGTGACCTATATTATTCAAAGAATTCTCATACTTGCCTACTTTTATAATGCTTTGAGTTTTTCACTTGTTTTTGAAAAATCCAAATGGGCATGTGCCTAAAAAATTTTGGAGTCTGCATGTTTGCTGTTAGTAAATGTGATGGGATTCTTTTCGCACATATAATGGGATGTGTATATGGAAAATAGAGCTTTGATCAAATGGTATGTTTGCCCATGGATAAGAGTAAGAAATATATTTGATGTTGGAACTGAAGAAAAATGAAAAGCTCTCTGCTCAAACTCTGGAGCAAAGAACAGTGGCTTAAGAAACAACAAAAAGCAAACAATTTTGTTACTCATTGGAAAGTATTTGACCTACATTTTTCAGAAGATTCAAGTAACTATAAAGTTTTCATGGCTTTCTGTTTTGAAATAATTTTAAATTTATAGAAAACCTTCAAGAATCAGTAAACGAACTCCCAGATATTGTCATTCACAATTCTTATTCACTATTTGTTTACATTTTGCCCTGTTTGTTTTACCATTCTCTCACACTCCTCTAATATCTCTGGATAAAAAGATGATAGATAAATGATAGATGACAGAATGATGGATAGATAGATAGCTATATTTTTTAACCAATTGAAAGTGAGTTGAAAACAATCTGTCCCATTACCTGGAAATACTTCAGTGTGCATTTCAGAAGAAAAAAAAAATACATTCTCTGACATAACCATAATGCAGCTGTCAATAATAAGAATTTTCACAACAATAAATTACTTTTATCTAACTTACAGTCCGTATTTAAATTTTGTCAGTTATTCCATAATGTCCTTTATACTTTTATTTTTTTTTACTCGTTCAGGGTCAAAGCCATGATTATGTTTTGCATTTAGTTTAGAAATGTCTTCTTCACCACTTTTAATCCAAAATATTGTTTCTGCCTTTGTGTTTTTTGATTTTGTAGAATGTCCCTTACTTTGGGCTTGCCTGATCTTTTCTTATAATTCAATGCAGAGCATTCATTTTGGGTAGGAATGTCGCCAAAATGATGCCGTTTCCTTTTCAATTATATAATTAGAAGGTGCATATTGTCAATTTGCCCAAATATTAGTGATGCAATGTTTAAAGTCTGAACTAACATAGTGTCCAACCAGGTTTCTATATTAATAAATTAGTATTCTCTGCACGATTAATAAGAAAACTATCAGAACACATTGAGTCTATGTGAACATCTTGTTCCTTATCAAGTTTTCACCACTACTTTTATTATCTATCGATGATTTTCTAACCACATATTGTTATATACTTATTAGTCAGCCTTTTACTGTGGGAAGAGATTTTTCATCTCTCCATTTATGTATTTATTCATTTATTTAATTTTATTCACATAGGCTAATGGGGTTTATTTTATTTAATGAGTTATCCATTTTATCCTAATTTATTTTGAGGTTTATCTAGATTTCACTATGTTGGGGCTCTTCCAATTTGGCTTTTTTTGTTGTTGTTGTTCTTTTAACACACACTTTAGTGTAGTTCTTTGGGAGAAGTAATACATTCTAGCTTCCTCACATTTTTAACTCCTAAGACATCCTTTTTAACAATTCTGAAACTTCTGAAGCATTCATGTAGAGTTGCCCTTCCCACTGAGAAGAGGAATGGTTCCATGCTGTGATATTTAGAACAATAGGAAAGACTGTTAATCTCTGAATTCCTTCTGTCCCAGTGGTCTGAAATTTCTTCCTCAGAAATTCATCCTCAATAACTCTAACCACTAAATGAACATAAATTCCAAAAACACAAGAATCATGTCCATTCTGTTTACCAATATACATCACTATCTATCATAACAAAGGGAAGTTTATGGGAATAAGTGCATGAAAGAACAAATGAATGGGAGTCATAGAAGAAGAAAAAGTGGAAAAAAACAAAACAAAACAAAACAAAAACAGCAAACTGAAGAATTGTCCCTAATTTTTCTTCTACTATGAGTTAAAAAAGCCTTGCATCTAATTGTTAAAATTTTATTCATTTGTTTCAGTGATCCTACTATTCCTACATTTTCTCTCTTGAATCTCATATTTTGAAAGGTTTGCCTGAAAAGATAATGGCTTTGTTCAGTGATCTTAAGAAGTCTGTTCAGTGGGGCGCCTGGGTGGCTCAGTTGGTTAAGCGACTGCCTTCGGCTCAGGTCATGATCCCGGAGACCCGGGATTGAGTCCCACATCGGGCTCCCTGCTCAGCGGGAAGCCTGCTTCTCCCTCTCTCACTCCCCCTGCTTGTGTTTCCTCTCTCTCTGTGTTTCTCTCTGTCAAGATAAGTAAATAAAATCTTAAAAAAAAAAAAAAAAAAAGAAGTTTGCCTAGCCTATCACAAAGCTCTTGATACTAATGGATTCTCAATTAACTAATCAATCTTATGTCAAGGTCATCTCATAGTGCCACATTTTCATACTGAATCCCAGCATCCTGCCAAGTCAAGTCTCAGATCTGGAGTGGATATCTAAAGACAGGGCACAAGTGTTTCCTGGAAGCCACATTCCAAATTTTCTGGTTGTTGATAGTAAAGTTAAACTATCAGTAATAGAATTTGGTACCGTGCAACATAAAGAATTCAGTCTTGTCTGAAACACTGAAGAATTGTATTCGTTTGGAAAGTTAAATGAAAAAAAAAGTTGCATGTTACACTCCTCAAACCAGTGCTTCAAAACACCCAAGACAAAAATTCATTGCTGGACGAGTAGATTTACTGAAGGCTTGTACTTCCCTGGGATTTGACTATTTCAGTTTGCCTTTTTTTTAAGGATGACATTTTGTAGCAGAAGATGAAAATTACTGGCCTAGGGAAGGTGGAAATCAACCATCAGATTATAGTTATTGCTACCAAATTCAGTATCTGGTAATGTCAAAGAATGACTTGTAGAGATTTCCCTTCTCTGAAAGCAGAAATACTCCAGTGTATGCAAGCTCTAGGACTATGGAATAAATCAGACTCCTAGCATCTGAATCTCCCATCAGCATCACCTGGTAGGCCTCCCTGCTATGGTCTGAATGTGTGTGTCCTCTCAGAATTCAAATATTGAAATCTTAATGCCCAATGTGATGGTATTAGAAGGTGGAGCTTTTGGGAGTTGCTGAGGTCACAGGGTGGAGCCCTCATGAATAGGATTACCCTTATAAAAAAGACTCCAGAATAATCCCTGATCCCTTCAGTCAAATGAGGAAACAGTGAGAAATCTGTGAACCAGAGGAGACCACTCACCTGGCCATCCTGTCTCCCTAAACTTGAATTCTAAGCATCCAAAACTGTGAGAAATAAATTTTCCACTGTGTATAAGCTACCCAGCCCATGATATTTTGTTATAACAGCCCAGATGGACTAAGATAACTTCTTCAGATAAAAATGAAAGGCTCCCAAGTTTAGGACACTGATCAGGATAAAGAAGAGGCAAATTTCTCCTATTTATCAAAATATGTGCAATTAAAGTAACATTTCTAAACAAAGAGTTCAAAAAAAAACTTGTCAGGAAAGAGATACTCCTTAATTCCTTAGAAACTTCTATTTTATAAGAGTATTAAAAAGCTTATATATATCACTTAAAAGGAATAGTTGAAAGCAGTACAATGACTCCACGGGCTTCCCATAATGAAGCCAGAGTACCATTTTTAGTATCAGAGACACTTTATAGAGTCTTTTCCTAAAGTCTTTCTTCTTGGACAATCTTTTGTGGCTCCAGGTTACTTCTCTGTGTGATATAGTAATAATAGTGCATTTGTAAGTCAATGTGAAGATTAAATACGATTAATATAAATAAAGGATTTAATCTACTAAGATTAATTGTGTGCCTAGCACACAACAGAACACACACACACACACATACACACACTCATAAGGCTTACATTTCTTCAAAGTTCATCTGCATGTGTTAAGTGTATTTTCCAAAATTTGCCTTGCTGTGATTTTCAATATATGCCTATGGTCATGGAATTGTTTCTTGTTTCTGTCTTTTCATTGATCAATCTAGGAAATGAGTGCCAAGAAATCAATGCTCGTTTTTAAAAAATATTTTATTTATTTAACAGAGAGATCACAAGTAGGCAGAGAGGCAGGCGGAGAGAGCGGAGGAAACAGGTTGCCTGCCGAGCAGAGAGCCCGACGCAGGCCTCGATCCCAGAACCCTGAGATCATGACCTGAGCCGAAGGCAGAGGCTTTAACCCACTGAGCCACCCAGGCGCCCTCAATGTTCATTTTAAACCTTGCCAATTATTATATAAATACAACCACAGACAGATAATAGATGATAACAGATGATAATAAATCATAGGGAGTCATTTTGGGCAATTTTGAGCAGAGCTTACTTAAATTTTTTTAAATTGTATTTGAAGTTTTAGAGTGTGTGTTATTAAACATGCATCATGTTTTTTGAGTTTAATCCAATGCATGAACTATTTATACATTTGTTCAGGCATCAGAATCGTCAATGGGACAGGAATTTGATAGAATTTGCAAATATCTGTCAAATTCCTTTCTTAGTTACCATCAACTCTATGTTGGCCTCCTAGGAATTCAAACATTATACCTCTTATGTTTTATTGCTGAGAATGAGTTTGGAATTTTTTTCAAATAACTAAAATGAATATGTCAAGTATAATAAGATCACAAGATCCATTAAAGTAGTATCTCTATGTCAAGAAGAACTAAACATATACACAGACACCATTTGAATATATTTGAATAACGTGACTTATTCCTTAAGTTTATATTAACACATTGCATGGATTCGATTAGTTTATATTATTTGTGTTTTACAATGAAAGGCTGCTGCAAAGGCCCCCCCACTCTCCCGGATGTAACTCCAACGTACAATGGTAGGGACCCAAAACAAACTGCTACCCTTGGCAACCCATTCAAAGCTTCCAACCGAAACCTCCATCCTTAACAACCTATGGCTTTGCTGTAACCAACCCAAACTCCATTGTCTGAAGGTAGGGACCCAACCTAAACCGTCACCCTTGGCAACCTATGGCTTTGCTGTAACGGACAATGTAGTTCTATATAAGGCCACCCCCGAAAGACTCAGGGCTCTCAGCCACTGACTGGTTTGGGGTCAGGCTGTGAGCCCGAGCATGCTCTAATAAACCCTTTGCTTTTGCATGGAACTGGTCTCTCAGAGTCTTCCTTGACAGGTGTGGCATTCCAAGGCTCCCAACTGACTGCCCTCTTGGGCGGTCGACCCTTACAACAAAGTATAGCATATCTTGTAAATATTTATTTTAGAAGCTCATTACCTACTGATGCTGACCTGTCCATGATAAATCACCTAATTTTATTTTAAGCTTATAATTCCAATGCTAGATTACTTTATATTCTCCCCCCAACCGTATGTCAGCTAGATTTCAAATTACTCAAAATCTATTTGTTAATTGAATAAATTGTATTGAATAAGTAAATTGAGGCAATGAAAGATAAAAAATCTGTCAGAATTTCATTTAAAAATATTAAAAAGAGACACCAGGAAAGTAATGTGACTGCATGGATGTCATGTGTTAGTAGTTTCTAATTGTAGATGGTTTCCCTTCAGGCTTTGATTTAAAAACTCATAAGAATAATTTGAAGTGTGAAATTTTATAGATAAGTTTATTATCTTTAAACTGTGTTTTCTCACTGGATGCTAGCTCAGTATACCCTATTGCCCTCCCTGACATTGGGCTTCCCTCAGCTTGTGTTCCTTCTCTGGTAGAAGAACCCATCGTTGATGGAGGCACTTGAAATTTATGGAGGGAGAGGGATGATGCATAGGGGAGTTTAAAAAAGGAAGCTAAAAAGAAAACAAATGTAGGTGAATCTTATCAATGCTAAGCAGTGAAATCAAACACAATTCCTTATTCTTTCTGAAATGATCTCTTTTTCCTTCCTTCTGTACCTCCCCAATCCTAGTTATTCAATGTCCTAAGACCCACTTGAGGACTTGGTGCTGGCTCCCCACTGCATCTCCATGCACTTGCTGCTGGTGTTCCTGAGTCACAACTCAAATGGGTTAAGAACTCAACCAACAAATTGTTTCCTCTTTTATCTGTTAGCATATTTTAAGATCACTGACGCTGGAGGACATTAGGAAAAGGAAAGAAAAATTGAAAGGGGTGGAAATCGGAGGGGGAGAAGAACCGTGAAAGACTGTGGACTATGGGAAACAAACTGAGGGTTTTCAAGGGGAGCGGGTTGGAGGATGGGTAGGCCTGGTGATGGGTATTAAGGAGGGCATGTATTGCATGGAGCACTGGGTGTTATACGTAAACAATGAATCTTGAAACATTACATCAAAAACTAATGATATGCTGTATGGTGACTAACATAACACAATCAAAAAAAAAAGATCACTGGCTCTGTATTGAAGTTGTTCCAAAAATATAGCTAATAGCTAAATGATCTGAATCATGTTCTCCTCTCTAGCATGTATCAAGTTATAAAATATAATTTTGAAGATATTTTCCTTCCCACAAAATACCAGAAGGAGTTTAATGAGAACCCACCAATTTCCTCATCATTTCTCAAATAGAAATAATACAATATTGAATCTCAGATTTCAGTTGGTGGGAGAACAGTGTTAGCAGCTCCTTCCAAATAGAGAGAGTCACATTTCATATGCCAAAATGTATTTTCAAATTCAGCCATCAATTCAGGGGTAGTACAGAGAAAATAACTGATGAGGGGGAGAGAGAAGTATTCCAAGACTTCTACATGGAGAGAATTGTGCTAAAAATCAAAACTCTTGTACAATTGAGGCAAATCATTAAAGTCTTTGAAACTCAAATTTCTCAATGTAAAAACAATAGTGATACCATCAATGATTCCCCTTTAACATTAATAATCTATCATTCTACACCAAATTGCATTCTAATTTACCTCCAGAATTTCAATAAGGGATGTTTAAAGAATACACATATACATATAACAGGTTTTGAATATCTCAATATTTAAAAAGAAATAATTTTTTTAAAATGAAAAAATAAAAAAAATTATTCTACTTCCTGGCCTTGTGCCAGGAATATACATGTGCTCAGTGACTCTGAATTGTGGATTGCCTGTCAGGTAGAGAGACACAGCTCCACACCCAAATTGCTCCTGCAAAGGAGGAGGTGAGGTGGGAAGCATATTACCAGTGCTTCAGGGACGAGGTGGTAAAGGAAGGCTACTTCTAGAGTCAGCCCAGAAGGGATCTAGAATGAACTTGATTCTTTTGTTTTGAGCTCTTTGTGATCTGTTTCTCAAAAGTTTAAAATTTTTTAAAAGAACTTTTATGCTACAATAGTATATGCTTATTGTTTAAAGAAGAAGGAATTCAGAAGAGTAGAGAATAAAATAGGAATATTTTCTCTCATTTCCCCAAAATCTCACTGTTCAGAGTAGCCATTCTTAAGTGGCTGATCTATGCTTCTTTGTTTCTATGTAACACACATTCACAGAAAGAGAAACAGTTTAATTTTAATATGATTTATCATACTACACGATATTTCACAACTTACTATTTTTATTTAAAGGAAGAATCTGTAATACCATGTATTAAGAGATTGTGTATATATAATATAGGGCTTTACATATATATAAACACACGTGTGTGTATATATATACACACATACCTATTATAGCTAGGTTTTATATATCTATATATATTTGTATAGCTATCTATTAATATTTTTCATGTCTTATGGAAAGTCTTTAATTTCAACCTTTTGGCATATTGTGTTTCTATTTGTGTGTTTCTGTATTTGTGTTTCTATTTGTGTTTTCATACATGTCCATGATACTTAAATGTATAGAGTATTTGTATTTATACACAAAAAAGTTATGAGTGATAGTACAGGACTGTCCCCTGCATCTTCCCCCTATACCATTGCTCAGCTGGCTTCTCTTCCTCAACTTGCATCTGTGGCTACATTGGTGATAGTAAACGGTGGTAGTAGGAGTGTCTAAACTTACTACAAGGGTGGGTTGAGTTGGTATGTAAGGACAAGCCTAATAGCAGACTGCTGCTGCATTATTGTTCCAATCAATGGTGGCCATGAAGGACAGAGTTGCCCCCAGAAAGGAAAGCTTTTCACAGTGCACCTAGGCATCTCTGCTATGTGGAGAATATATGTAAATATATATGGTAAGGGTATCTATGGACTCATGAGAAATTGCAACTGATTTGACTGGTCAGGCGTAGAAAGGATTAATACTGGAAGGTCTGGGACAAAGATGTCTGGGCTAGTGCATGTGGATATATCTTTGATACATGGGCTAGAGTATGATGAACTTTGTATCACATATTAACTTTCACCAGTGGGTAGTCACTGTGAAATAGCTACTAACAACCAGTAGACACTATGACTCAGCCAGTCAGCTGAGTCAGCCATCAGTCATCTTCTGTCACTGGCTACCCCAGTGCTCATCCTTTGGGTGAGTCAATAAAATAGTCATGACAGCAGAAATAGAAGCTATGCATAAATCCAGGAGAATGGGTTCCCGTTGATCAAAGCTTATCTTATTGTTGCTTCCAAGTACCCACCTTCTTTCTGAACCTGTATATGCCTCCTTATGGTATCAAACTTCTAGAAGATGAATTAGCCAGTTGGTTGTAAGTTGACTAATTTGACCCTTTCCACTCAAGAAGCAGCAACTTATCTTGATGGGAATTGACACATGTTCTGGATATGAGTTTGCCTTTCTTACCTGCAGGAATTCAGCCTGCCCCACTATGTCAGGGTTTACAAGATGTAAAACATACAGCATCACACCAAAAAACTCACTTTCTGGCAAAGGAGGAGCAGCAGCGAGCACACTATCATGGAATACAGTTTTCTATCATATGCCAGCCCGTGCAGAAGCTGCCAGACTGATAATAGAATGGATTTTAGACCTACTTTTAGGATTTGGCTTTGAAATGAGACACAGAAAGGATAAGATACGGTCCTCCAGATGCAGAATGCAAGCTAAATCAATAACCAGTATAAAATACTGTGTCCCAAATTTGGTAGAATACAAAACTCTGGAAATCAAATGGGGAAGCAGGGATTTTGCCTCCCTTTACTTTCAAAGATGTTGTTAAGCAATTTGTATGTCTTTTCCCTGAAAATTTTGGCTCAGTGAGGTTTGAATTCCTGGTTCCCAGAGAGGAAATGCTCTCTCATTAGGGGAAACAGCAAAAGTCTCATAAACTTTAAACTGTGGCTCTAACCCATTTGATTCAGAACCCCCGTGGCAAGATATCAGCAGTCAAAGAAAGGAGTCTTCATCCCAGCAGAGGTGATTTACTCATTGGGAAGAAGTATACCTCCTGTTTCACGATGGTGACAAAGAACATGTTGGCTTCCAAATAATACACTACTTCAACTCTTATACTCCCGATTGCTCCATTTTAACAAAAATAAGCATGTACAGCTGCTCCGGGTTAAAAACATGGTTATCAGTGGCTCAGACTCCTCATGGATAAGGATCCGGGTAACCCTTGTGTATGTAAGTCACCTACATCAGCAGAGGTGCTATGCAAAGGTGTGGGGAATATGAAATGGGTAGTAGAGATGGGAGATGATGAGTATCAGTTGCATTCTGTGAACCAGCGATAATAGCAAAGCTGTCGTTTCTTCCATTAACCTTACTGCTCTTAGTTTCCCTAGGAAAAGGACTCACAGGATCCTGAAAGAACTGCTGCCACATGGGGTGATCTTAACTCTTGCACAGCAAGTAGATCTTCTGCACCTGTAGCTCGGTTAACAGGAAGGCCCTTTTCTCTGCCATCTTATATTATGAATGTACATATAATAAGCTGAATGATGCCGCCTCCCGAAGATATGCCCATGTCCTAATCCCTACAACCTAGTAATACTGTCATGGTGATTAACTTTCTGTGTCATTGTAGAGGGTGTTTTTGGAGGAGATTTACATTTAAATCTGGACTTTGAGTAAAGCGGATAGCCCCCCTTTAAAGTGGGCCTTGTCTGATCAGTTGAAGGCCTCAATAGCCAAAATAGATGACCTCTCCTGAGTAAGAGAGAATTCTCCAGCAGACTGCTTTTGCACTTCTTCCGCAACATCAATTCTTCTTGGCTCTACAACAGACTATCTTTGGACTAAAATTGAACATTGGCTTTCCTGAATGTCCAGCCAGCTGGCTCACCATGCAGATTCTGAAATTGCCACCACACATAATCATAAGAGTAAATTTCTTATAATAAATCATGTATATGGAAATCATATATATATTACATATATAATCTCCTGTGTGTTCCCTTACCCTAGAGTATCATGACTGATACAATTACCTTATATTAGTAAAAGAATAAATAACACTCTAGATAGCAAAGGATGTGATTAAGTCAAGGATTTTGAGTGGAGGATTTAGCCTGGATTATCTGCATGGGCTCTAAATCCAATGAGAAATGTCCTAATAAGTATAAGACAGAGGGAGATATAACACAAAGAAGAGGAGGAGGCAATGTGCCTGCAGAAGCAGAGATTGGAACAATATAGCCACAGGTCAAGGAATGCCGACAGCCACCATACCCTGGAATTAGCAACAGAACTGTGAGCAATGAATTCTGTTGCTTTAAACCACGCTAAGCTAAGGATCCATAGAAATGTTGCTGAAGCCTCAAATTGTGGTAGTATTGACTCTCAGGTGTCTTTAATGATCAAACACATTACCTCTCCTCCAAAGACCACATGTGCTGGTTTGGGATAAATTCTCCTAACAGTAGTCATTCTCTTCTGAAGCCACTCTGCCTCAATGACATTTAGGCTCATTTTCCTAGACTTGTCACTCCACTACAATGACACTTGGAATTTCTCTTTCAGAGCTCCCTGCCATCCCTCCTCAACAGTGGGCATCTTTCTGGACCACTGAGGTACAGCCCAAATGCTTTTGTCTCTAAATGGACATAGTGATGGACAGGATTTCGTTCTTTCTCTAGCACATAGACTTGATATGTGTTGGAGCTATCCTACCTAGAACCACTTGCCAAAAATACTATAGTTGCAAGAGCTTGACCAGCTGAAACAACGTTATACTTACCTTATAGCTATTCCTACAGCACCTCTTGGCAACTTGTTAGAAGTGCAAATGGTTGGATCCCTCCCCATAGCTAGTAAGTCAGAAACTGGAGCCTAGCGAGCTGCATTTCAACAAGACCCTCAATGATCTGATGATACTCTGACTTGAATGGTTATTGAATAACACAGTCATAGCAAATTTATGTTTGGATGACTACTTCTGTGGCTTTTTATAAAGCAAACAGCAACAACAGAAAATATTTCTTCTTGAGCAAGCATAATTGCAACCAGCAACAAGAAGTAAGACCCACTAGAGAAAAAAGATAAAGAAAGGAAATCTCAGTGATTAAGACCATGAATGATTCATTACCTACTTTACAGATTTGGCCAGAATTAAGTTGGTATTTTAAGTAGATATTGAGAAAAGCCTCAGCAAGTATCTGTTTCTATAACCCTCTTTTTTAGCACATTATTCTTAATCTTTCTTATTCAAAAATCTAAGAAAAATAATTGCTTTTAGAATGGCCCAGAAATATTATGTATCATTGCAGTAACTAGGACATAAGCAGTCCTGTTTTAGATCTCAATTCACCAGTCACTGGTCTCATAATCTCAAGCACTGGTCTTATTTAGTCCCAGTTCTTGGAAATATTAAAATGGGTTAATGATATCTACCTTAATGGGCTGCTGATTCTGAAATAAAATCATGAATACAGAGTATAAGACAGAACATGTGACATATAACAGGCCCTCAGTAAATAATAGGGATGTTTTTTTTTTATTTGGGGCATCAAAATGGCCCCTTTTCTTTTTCTTTCTGCATGGTCTATATTCCCTAACAATTGAAATCTCTCCCATTTTCTCTTTTATTATTGTCAAACACGAAGAATATAAATATATGAGATGGCTGGGGAGACTTGGCAGTCTTTTTATATTTACTTTGTGTGTTAGATGCAAATCCAATTTGTGGTTATCTCACTAAGAATATGGTTTGTTAGTGAGTCTGTTTCTGTGGATCGGGCCGACTGGAAGTGTTTCTGTAAACCTGGATGGATTGTAGATGATTCACTTCATTTATCCTTGCTTTGGATCTCACTCGTGTTTCTAAATTCGTTCATCATTGTTGGTGTGGTTGTGATTGTTATAATTTTCTTGGCTATGCATACGCATAGACTTTTGGGTCCTTTTATGAAACTTGGATCCAGGCAACCATGTATCCTAAGCCTAAGAGTTCATGAAGGTGATCAAAGTTAAAATAGACAAACGGTAGGAAAATATAAATGAATGGAGTAAAATAAAACAGAAATAAATAACACACACACACACACACACACACACACACACACACACACACTCCAGCACCTTTCAGGATATTCTACTCTAGTCACCTTCCTTTCTTCAAAGAGTGCCATCTCCTTGACCATAAGGTACACTAATAATTCTTCTCCTCCTCCTCCTCCTCCCCTCCTCCTCCTACTCCTTCTCCTCCTCCTTCTTCTTCTTCCTTTTAAAGTAGGATCCACACCTGGCATGGAACCTAATGGGGGGCTTGAACTCAGGATCTGAGATCAAGCCACCCAGGCATCCCTACGCTAATGCTTCTGTGTATTCATCTACAGCTTCTAATGTGATTTTCCATACAGGGTACTCTCATTTTTTTTTGAACAAATAGATTGCATAGAAGAGTTAATTCTTGGGGCTGGACAGAACCTCAGAACCTTTGTTCTACTATGTCATTGTATAAGGTTTCCATTGTAAAATACTTATGGGAAATACAGCAAAGTATTTCTTTTCTCTTGGAGACACATAATACACATTAATATATCCAAGATCCATAGAATTCCTACTCTCAAGAACTTCCTAGAATTTCCTAAGTAATTTTTATTTCATAACTGTATTTTTCTAGGTAACACTTATTAATATCCATTAATTACTTGGTACATATTTTAAGGAATATTGATATAAAATATTTTCTTACATTTAATTCTAAGACAAATTACTTCCCATTAAACAGCTAATATATTTTTAAAAGTAACACCTCGTCACATTCCTTGGTACACTTGAAATTTGTATAAGAACAGTGATATGTTATTTGATAACTTTATAGTTGAGGGATTGATGGAACATCTTCTCTGGCTTACTCACATTCTTTGTTTTTTTAAAGCTTTTTTTTTTAAAGGTTTTATTTATTTTGACAGAGAGAAACACAGCCAGGGAGGGAACACAAGCAGGGGGAGTGAGAGAGGGAGAAGCAGGCTTCCTGCTGAGCAGGGAGCCCGATGTGGGACTCGATCCCGGGTCTCTGGGATCATGACCTGAGCCGAAGGCAGTTGTTTAACCAACTGAGCCACCCAGGAGCCCCTCTTGCTCACATTCTAATTAATATTTCACTTGACTTGCAACCATGCAAGGAAATAGTCAGGGGGTAATCTCATAGCTCCAACTTCCTTTCATTTGTTCCTTAGCTCAACAGTTTGATCACCTCGCTCTTGACTATTCTTTTTTATATTAGGAAGAACTCATTCTTCTCTTTATGGACCCATGTTATGTGGCATTTCACCACCTCCCCAATGCAAACTTTAACTTATAATGGATCAAGTGCTTATAAAGCAAAGCAGATTTAACACTTCTCAGATTATAAATGCAAAACTATAAATGTAAAACAGCCCAGTATGTAGAAAGTTTATGTTATAATTAGGAATGGAGAGCAAAGGCTTTATAAACCTATTCTCAATTATCTACAATTCCTTCAAAGCAGAAATCTGGAGCCAGGCTTGGCAGAGCATTTTTCTAGCCAAATGATTATCAATATACACCTGCACTGCTAAAAGATGGCATCCCTAAATAGCCCATTTTCTTCTCCCTTTCCATTTGGTACACCAGATGTTTTGGCTTTTTATTTGTAGAAGAATGCATTGAGTTCCCATATGTCCTTTTAAAAAAATCATAGCTTTTAAAAATAAAGCTCTCTTCCTAAATGGCAGTGGGCTATAGATGAAGACCCACATGTGCTGTAACTCAGAATGTGTGTTGCTGTGGTTACATTTTTTAATGATTTATTTGTGAAGTATTTAGTAGATACACTCTTGATTTTTCTCTTTGACTTTAGAGGAAAGGTGGGTTGGTGCTGTTCTCTTAATTTTGTAAGGAATGGGGAATAACAAGCAAAAGAAGTGGAATTTGAATTTGGTCATGGTCAACGACAAAGCTGAAATTAGAACTCCAAACTTTGTAGTGTTCTAACTACATCAATTTCACTCCACTTTAGGGCATACAGGTCCTGACTCACTCTACTTATTTCCACCCTCACCAGTCTGTTATGTCTGAATGCACAAATACTTTAAGCATGCTTGCTTCACAATGAATTAGTCTTCTCTCTCTCTTTTTTTTTCCCAACTGAAGAATCTCCTGTGTGAGATTTTGTTGTTCCTGTTTCAACAGGTCCTCAGCTATAAGCTTAGTAAAGCTACCTAGAAACATATATCTTTATTCCACCTAAATTTTGACTATATTTCATCATTATCTTACCTAGAGCTTTCATCTTAGATGAGAGCTAATAACTATGTAACTCTCCCTGTACACAATAAATTTCCTAATAACGCAATTCAAATATTAAACATCCTTTGATTCTTCTCAAAGTTAATATTGTGCTTTGCATGCAGTTATAATTTAATATTTAATTGTTACAAAGCAAAGGCATCCACTATTACCATGTTACCATTAAAAATAATAATATTTGAAGATACTAGCGAATGTAATTAGATAAGGAAAAGAAGTGACCCATATAAATGTAAAAGTAGAAGCAAAACTATTATTATTATTATTCAGATTAAATTATGAACTGAAAAAAATAGCAGAAGAGGCAACCAAGATATTTAAGGAAAAAAAGAATCTAGTAAGGTTAGTAAAAAGTTAATTTGAAAAATCAATAGCCTTCTTATAATAAATCCAAGTTAAAATTTTAATGAGTAAAAAAATATAATCACAAAATAGGAATAAATATTATAATATAATCACAATATTACTAATCACATTATAAAATATTTGTAAGAACATAGATGAACTTGGAAAGCATTATGCTAAGTGAAATACACCAAGAAGAGAAAGAAAAATATTGTGTGATCTCATTTATATGTGGAATCTAAAATTGTTGAACTTGCAGAAACAAAGAGACGAAGAGTAGAATGGTGGTTACAAAGAGCTGGAGGGTAAGGGAGACGGGGAGTCATTGGTTAGAGGGCAAAAAAACTATTCAATTACAAAATACATAAGTTTTGGGGATCTAATGTATAGCATAGTGAGTATAGTTAATAATAGTGTATTGTGTGGTTAAAATCTGTTAACAGAATAAATATGAGTTCTTACCAAGAAAAAGAAAAAGGTAACTTTGTGAGGTGATGAATATGTTAATTGAATTGATTGTGGTAATCATATCACAATCTATACATATACAAATTCCACAAGTTGTATACCCTAATCATATACAATTTTGTCACTTATGCCTCAATAAAACTGCAAGAAAACTATAATGGAAGAAAATATTCAATTTATTATAGTAGTGAAAATAAAGTACCTTGATGTAAATTCAACAATAATGTAAAATTTCTGTATGAAGAAACTTTTTGTAATTTTTCTGAAAACATTTAAAAATTTTGAATGAATAAAACAGTCATTTCATCTTATGAATTAAGACTCAATTATAACACAAAGAGTTTTCCCTAATTTAATCTACACAGACAATAAAAGTTAATAAAAATAATAAAATAATTATCTTGGGACTACTTCAGCTATTCTAGAATAATAGTAAAAATTGAACATATACAATTTCCACGGAACTTATGGAGAAAAAAAACAGAAAAAGTGATTACAAATTTTCAATAGGAATAGATCAATAGAATATAATGAACTCAAATAATAAATCCCAATAAATATAAAAATTTATGATAAAAAGTGATAGTCACATTATGGGGGAAAGATGTATAGTATTATATGTACTGATGTCCACCATTAAAGAAAAAATATAGATGACTTTTTCATTACTCACTCGAAGTGGATTAATGATTTAAATGTAACAATAAAACCACAAATAAAAATGATGGAATAAAACATGGAAATTTTTAATAATTCCAAAGCTTTGGGATCATGTGTATGAATGAAACAAAATCTTGAAATTGTTTAATGTCTTAAAATTTGAAAACATAAAACTGTATTAAAAATCTGCAGTGGAGGGGCGCCTGGCTGGCTCAGTTGTTGGGTATCTGCCTTCGGCTCAGGTCATGATCCCGGAGACCCTGGATCAAGCCCCACTTCGGGCTCCTTGCTCAGTGGGAAGCCTGCTTCTCTCTCTCACTCCCCCTGCTTGTGTTCCCTCTCTAGCTGTGCTTCTGTCAAATAAATAAAATTGTAAAAAATAATAAAATTCCTATTTAAAAAAAAAATCTGCAGTGGAAAAAGCACACAAGGTCAAAACCAGAGTGTCCTAGAGACAATAATTGACAAACAATGAAGAAGTTTAGTTACTTGAATATAAGAAACACTTCATAAAAAATCAATTAAAAGGGGGAAAAATGGCAAAAACCACAAAAAGATAGTTCAGAGGAATGAGAGTAAGAATAGTTTGAAATGATGTTCACCTTTATGCACAATAAAATAAAGGTATATTAAAATGTTAAATTATGAAGAAATGTAAATTTTCTTCCATCAGTTCTACAATGATCTACAAGTCTGACCACCCTGTCTCGTTAAAATGTGTAGGAACAAGCAGTGGTGAGCATTTCCAGTGAAACTGTTGATTGGTACCATTTCTAGCAGAAAAACTAGGTGCACAACACTGAAAAATTTGCAGCAGGAAAAGCTACTTACATGAAGTATGTGATTGCATACATAAAATATCTCGTAAAAATGCATAAGAAACAGGCAACTGGGGTTGTTTTTAGTAAGGAAAAGTGGGTATTGGTGGCATATGAATAGGATCAAGACTTTCCTTTCACTATATTTAACCCTTAGTGTGTGTTAAAATTTTTACCGCAAATTAAAATTTTAAATAAACGTTGAGGTTCGAATATATTACTATTTTGAGAAAAACTGATTTGACCAGAGTGCGTTACCATCAAGACTAAGAAAAGCTCAATATACAAACATGGTAATGAAATATCCAGAATTTCATGAGTCTCTTCATTTTCCTGAATCCTAAGTTAAAGTTGATGGATTCAAAAAAGTTAAGCACAACTGAAAGTCAGCAAATATTGTGTTTGTACTTAAAAAAAAGATATTTAGAAAAAGTTCTTATAAGACTGTGAGTAGATTTTTTAGACCTAAACTAGTGTTTTTTCTGGGCTATCTTCAGACAGAATGATGAAAACATGCTCTATAAATCTATGAGTTTTGGTTCTTTCATTTAAAGGATATGTTGCAAACAAAATAGACAAATTTTGTCCCAATTCTGATTTAATATAACTAAATCAAATCTTATATTTGGAGTTTAGAAAGTTTACGAACATGGGAGGAATAAAATTGTAAATAAGATGAAATTAACTTTTGCTCTACTGAAAGCTAAACTTTTCTTTTGTTCACTATATATATATATATATATATGATATATATATGATAGATAATAATTCACAATATATATTTTTGTTTGTTGAGGCCCAATGGAATCTAGTCTGCTGCTGCAATGTTTTTCCTGTTGCTATGCAAATGTACTATTTCATAAAGACTGTCCATGAAGCTGGAAGAAAATATATCTCAACATTTTCTCTCTCCTAAATAAAAATATTTATCCACAAGCCTGAGAGTCTTATACCTGAGAGCTAATTGAGGATTATGTGATTTATGAGAACACATGCTCTCTCCAGGTTACTCATTGTGCCAGCCTTCATATGACCTTTACAATCCATAATTAAAAATGGAATTTAGTGAGGGGCGCCTGGATGGCTTAGCTGGTTAAGTGTCTGCCTTTGGCTGAGGTCATGACTTCAGGGTCCTGGGGTTGAACCCCACATCTGGCTCCCTGTTCAGCAGAGAGTCTGTTTCTCCCTCCCCTTCTGCTCCTCTGTTCCCCACATTCTCATTCTCTCTCTCAAATAAATAAATAAAATCTTTTTTTAAGAATGGAATTTAGTGGAATCACTAAAACTGAAAAGGTCCTTGAAGTCTAAAAAAATAAAAATATAAAATCAGGCCTCTAATTTTACCAAAGAGAAATTTGGGACACAAAGTTAAAGTTATTGGTGAAATTCTCCCAAATAGCTATGGGAAAAGCTGGGTCTAACATGTAATTATATACATCAATAGTTGAAATGATGAGTTATTTCCAACCAGTGAACTGCATAATTTCCAACAGTGTGTGCTTACATAAGGGTAGAGAAAAGAAGACACTGTCAAGGGTGAGTATGAGTTAGACTGGTAAAGAGAGGGAGAAAAAGCAATTCCTGGTAGAAGCCAAACATTTGTAAAAGTGGGAGGCAGGAAGATTCTTGCAGAGAAATGGTGGCCACAGGCTGGGCTGGGTGTCTCTTCCTGAGCCTTGGGATGGTAGTCAACAAGGACTCGGAATTGTATCTTAAAAGCCCCGTAAGCCACTCAAAGAAACTGGCCAGATGAGATTTGCATTGATCTGTAAGACAAAGACTTCTTTGGCTTCTATAAAGAGACTAAATTAAAGGTGTAGAAGAATTGATGATAGTTTTTGACAAAACTTAGGTAAAACTGTTGGGTGGCATAGGGTGAATTTAGTACTGACATCTTTTGGAGGCTTGTGGACTTTTGTGTACAAGAGGATTCCTTTTCCTTGTGGCCCCCTGGTGAGCAGAAGAGCAGGAGTCATACGGATATTGTTAAGGGTAAGAGAGAGAAGAATATCACTAGTGATTCTCAACACACTGTGTACCCAGGCTTTCCAACATTTTGAGGTGATTGAATGAAGACCTTCTGGGGTGCCTCCAATGGAAAACAGGAAGGAGAGCATGCCTTAGCTATATAACTTCAAGGAGTAGGAAAGGGCTTTCAGCCATTTAGGGAATTTCCTTTTTCCTATTTTTCTTTATTATAAATATAACAAATCGACTTCGAAGGAATAGTCACTAGCCTTGCCAATTTTTGTCATAGAATGGAGAGAGCTTATTCCTCTAACTTTGAAGATACACAGGCTCAGCTGGTGATAAAGGAGAATATAATGTTAGGGTTAAAAGCAAGTGGTGATAACAGTAGTTGATATTCACCTAGCCTTTATAATTCATCAAGTGCTTTCATTAAAAAATCACTTTTTATTAATAAGGGAAACGATTGTCCCCTCTTGTAATTTTGTATATAGAATAAATATTCACTACTCTGACATTCACATCCCTCCACTACCCATTATTTGTATATCTATGTATGCAGGAAAAGGAAAGACTAAAATACTATGTGTAACCCTAATTATTTATAATATTTTCTCTAATTGCCATCTTGATATTACTTCACTGTTTTTTATCACCATAAATCTCTCCACTTATTCCAAAGTTTAAAAAAAAAATGTCTCTCCCTTGCCTTGGAAGTTTTTACTATGACAATGTTCTTAATTATGTCATTCTATGGTTTGCTATATCATCTTGTGCTATATGATAACACTCTGGGATTTGACTGATGAGTTTATTTATTTCTCTTGTTTAGTTTGAAATTTTCCAATCCAAGATTACCTAATTAATTTTTTCAGACTTTTATTCTAATCATAAGTCCACTCTGAGAACCAGAATATCATATAATCCTAAACAGACCTCTAAGACATACTTGATGTAAAGCAATTCAAGATGGCAGCATAGGAAGATCCTAAAATCATATCCTCCCAGTGGCACAACAAATCTGTGACTATATATGAAATAACTTCCTCTGAAAAAGACCTAGAAACTACCTGAACTCCTACTCTAAACAAAGGATAAAAGGGCTACATCAAGATGAATAAGAAAGTCTTGGAAGGGAGTGGGTGGGGGGATGGGAAAGCTTGGTGGTGGGAATTGAGGACATGTATTGCGTGGAGCACTGGGTATAGGGCATAAACAATGAATCTTGGAACATTGAAAAAATAAAATAATGTAACAACAAAAAAAGAAAAGCAAAGAGTCAGTCTTACCAAAAACACCACTCCTGGCATGGTGACCCACAAACAGGCAGGATCTCATAAAGTATGAGCCTGAGGAACATTTTATTCTCCACATCAGGCATCTCAACCATTGAAATCTATATCAGAGAGATGAGGCCCCAACATGTCTGCCTTTGAAAACCAATAGGGTTTACATCCAGGAGAACCATGGAGCTGTAGGCAGTACAGATTCCACTCTTCAATGGCTTGTACACAGACTCACTTACCCTTTGACTCATTACAAAAGTGGTAGTTTGGGGCGCCTGGATGGCTCAGTGGGTTAAAGCCTCTGCTTTCAGCTGAGGTCATGATCTCAGGGTCCTCGGATCAAGGCCCGCGTTGGGCTCCCTGCTCAGTGGGGAGCCTGCTTCCTTCTCTCTCTCTGTCTGCCTCTCTGACTACTTGTGATCTCTCTCTGTAAAGAAACAAATAAAATCTTAAAAAAAAAAGTGGTAGTTTGAAAAGCACATAGATCCTATGTAATGTGACTCATTTGTTAATCTTACAGCATCTGCTGGAGAGACAGGTGCCTGTTAGGGCTCTCTCTGAGAGATGGATGTCATTTTTACCTTCTCCCTCTATCTAACTAGGACCAAGGCAGGTGAGCACCATTTTTGCACACTCTTTGTCTCTCCTGCCAGTGCTGGTGGGTGCATACCATCCCTGCACAACACTCACAACCTTTCCCCCCATCCCACCTCCTGTGGCCCCACCAGAAATGGCAGACATATGTAGCCCATACAGGGGATGCCCTTTGAATGCCTGGCTCTGGAGGCCAGAGATGATGGCATTTCTGGGCCCCCAAAGTCTGAAACAATTGGAGAAATAGTTCTTGGTAGGTTACTATTACCAAGGGACTGAACAGACAGAACAAAATATACAGCTTCTGCCTGGAGGGCATGCTTCAGGATTCCAAGCACCTTAGAGCCTCTGGAAGTGCTCTCAGGGAAAGTAATCTTTGCACTCTCCCTTGACCCCGCTACAGCTTTCCAATATCTCTCAGAAAGGAGCTCATCTGCTCATCTGGAGCCCTAATTTTTGCAGTTGTTACCAAAGGGACACCTCCGGATGGTCTTACCTGGAGGTTAGCATCCTTTAGGATTGCAATCCCACAGGATTATATATTTGCATAACTAAGATAGCTATACCTAGAATCAGTTTTAAAACAAAAACTGGAATAAAAGATATATATGGGCATTATATAATGATAAAGGAGTCAACCTAGCCAGAACATACAACATTTGTAAATACATATGTGCATGCCATCAGAGCCTATAAATATATAAAGGAAATATTACCAGATCTAAAAAGAGAAAATGCAAAAATAGTAGAGAACTTTAGTGCCATACTTATATCAATGGATAGATCATCAACACAGAAAATCAATAAGGAAAACATTAGCCTTATATGAAACATTAGCCTAGAAAACTTGACAGATGTGTGCAGAATATTCCATCCAAAAGCAGCAGGGTGCCCATGGAATACTCTGCAGAACAGATTATATTTTTTACCACAAAACAAGTTTCAATAAACTTAAGAAAATCAAAATCATCTCAAGCATCTTTTCTGACCACAGTCGTATGGAATTAGTAATCAATTATAAAAACATAAATGGAAAAAACACAACACAGAGACCAAATAGTGTGCAACCAGTGAGTCAACAAAGAAATAAAAGGAGAAATTAAAAAAATGCTTTACGATAAATAAAAATGGGAACGCAATACACCAAAACCTATGGGATGCAGCAAAGCTGTTCTAAGAGAGAAGTTTATAACAATATAGGCCTAGGGCAAAAACGAACAAACAAATAAAAAACAACAAAAGAACAAGAAAAATCTTTAGCAAACAATCTAACTTTGCACCTAAAAAACTATTAAAAAATATACAAATGTTTAGTAGAAGGAAAGAAATAACATGAATCAGATGGAAATATATAAAATAAAGACAAAAAGACAAAAAAATGAATGAAAATAAGCGTGGTTCTTTGAAAACATCAACAAATTTGACAAACTTGGGTTAGACTCACTACAAAAAATAAGAGATGGTTCAAATAAGATCAGAAATTGAAGACAGGAAGTTGTAATTGGTTCAAAAAAATACAAAGTATTATAAGTACCACTATGAATAATTACATGTCATTAAATTGGACAACCTAGAAGAAATAGGTACTTAGAAGCATATGGTCTTCCAAAACTGAATCATGAAGAAATGTAAAATCTGATCAGACTGGCTGCTAGTAAGAAGACTGAATCAGTAATAATAATTAAAAAAAAACCCTCAAGAAACAAAAGTCTAGTGCCAGATGGCTTCATGGTAAATTCTAACAAATATTCAAAGAATATTTAACACATATATCTCAAACTCGTCCAAAAAAATTGAAGAGGAAGGAATGCTCCAAAGTCCTTTTACAAGGCCATAACTACTCTGATAACCAAATAAGGACACCACACAAAAAAAGGAAATTCCAGGCCCAAATGTCTGATAAACATAGATGCAAAAATCCACAATAAAATAATAGCAAACTGAATTCAACAATACATTTAAAAAATTACACACTATGATCAAGTGAAATTTATCCCAGGGATGCGAGGATAGCTCAACGTTTACAAATTAATCAGCATGACACACCATAGTAACCAAATAAAAAATAAAAAAATAATATAGCTATTCCAATATACACAAAAAAAGCATTTCACAAAATTCACTATCTATTTATGACAAAAACTCTTAACAATATTGATGTAGACAAAATGTACCTCATGAACAGCAAGCCTACAACTATGATCATACTGGACTGCAAAAAGCTGAAGGCTTTTTCATTTAAGTTCCAGAACAAAACAAGAATACCCTCTCTTACCATTTTTATTCAACAGAGTATTAGAAGTCCTAGCCAGAGCAATTAGGGAGGAAAAAATAACAATAAAAATAAAATGAGAGAGATCCAAATTGGAAAAGAATCAGTAAAACTGTTGCTATTTGTAAATGACATGATTTTATATAGGAAACCCTAAAGATGCCATCAAAGCCTATTAGTACTAAAAAATGTGTTCCATTAAGTTGAATGGTTAAAGTCAATATACAAAAATGTTCTGTATTTTTATAAACTAACAAGAAACTATCAAAAAGAGAAATTAAGTAAATAATCACATTTACAGTTACACTAGAAACAATAACATACTTAGGAATAAATTTAACCAGGAACATGAAAGACTTATACAATTAAAACTATGAGACATTGACAAAAGAAATTGAAGAAGACACAAATAAGTGGAAATATATCTAATTCTCATGAGTTGAAAGAATGAATATTATTAAAATGTTCATATTACCCAAAGAAATCTCTAGATTCAGTGCAATCCTCATCAAAATTCCAATAGTATTTTCAATACAAATAGAACAAAGAATCCTAAAATTTTTATAGAAACACAAAAGATCCCAAACATTCAAAACAATCTTGAGAAAAAAGAATAATGCTAGATGTATCATGCTTTCTGACTTCAATCTATATTCAAGACAGTATAGTACTGGCATAAAATTAGACACATAGATCAATGCAACTGAATAGAGTGCCCAGAAGCAAACCCAAAATTATGACAAAGGAGGCAAAGATATACAATCGAGAAAGGACAGTCTCTTCAATAGGTGGTATTTGAGAAAACTGCACAGCCACCTGCAAAAGAATGAAAACTAACCACTATTCACATCATACATAAAATTGACTCATAATGAATTAATGTTTTGAATGTAAGACCAGTAATCATAAAACCCTTAGAAGAAAATATAGGTAGTAAGCTCCTTGACATTGGTCTTGAAGATATTTTTTAGATCTGACTCCAAAGGCAAGGTCAACAAAACCAGGAATAAGCAAATGGGACTACATCAAACTAAAAAGCTTCTGTACAGTGAAGGAAATTATAAAATAAAAAAGACAATTTACTGAATGAAAAAAGATATTGCAAATCATGTATCTAATAGGTGGTGAATATCCAAAATATATTTAAAAACTCATATAACAATTAAAAATCCAATTAAAGGGGCAGAGGCTCTGAATAGACATTTTTCTAAGAAGACATACAGATGGCCAACAGACACATGAAAACATATTGATATCACTCCTCACTGAAAAAATGAAATTCAAAACCACTGCAAGATATCACCTTACATCTGCCAGAATAGCCAGTATCCAAAAGGTCACAAATAATGAGTGTTGGCAAGGATGTGGAGAAAAGGGAACCTCCTGCACCTGTAGAAAACAGCATGGAGGTTCTTCTAGTTGGTGATGATAGATGAGTGGGGGAAGGAAAGAAAGTATAAAAATGGTTCTTGGCTTTCTGGTTTATGGAACTAGATGGAGGGTGGTACCTCTTAGAGAAAGCAAATATTTAGGGAAAGATCATAAATTTGGTATTATACATTGTGATGGAATGAATTATGTTTCCTTAAGTTCATGGATTGAAGCCCTAACCCCCAGCACCTCAGAATGTGACTGTATTTGGAGATATAGCCTTTTAAGTGGTAAATATGTACAAATGAGGTTATATGGAAGGCCCTGATTCAATATTCTTAGAATAAGAAGGAAGGGGGAGTCAGACACACACACAGGGAAGACCTTATGACATAGTGAGGATGCTGCCAAAGACGGAGGCCTCAGAAGAAACCATTCCTGCTGGCACCTCAATCTCAGACTTTAGACTCTGCTATTATGAGAAAATAAATGTCTTTGTTTAAGCAACAAACAAAAGCAAGTCATGTTCAATGTGAACTGTACACATTTAGATCCTCACCCACAAATGGATTTTTAGTAAGCCCCAACTCTTCAAGGTTGTTTATGAATTTTTCCACTCTAAATATAATCAATAGCATTTTCAATTACTAAATTCATTTTGTGATTAAATAAAAAGATTTACCTTTGCTTTTAGGTAGATTCTTTCTTAATTCATTGGTTACTTTAATTTTTACAATTATCACTGGATTTTTAAAAGTATTATAGTTCATGTTGACTAGGAAAACTGTAAAATAAGATAGGATAATAAGGATGGAAAAAAAGAACAAGGGCTTTGGATTTACTCAAGTAATTCAAACACCATCATGCACTTAATTTGAATCCACTCTTAATCATATTTTCATGATAAGAAAATCTGTTTACTATGCTGTGCATATTGATAAGGACAATCTTCAACATGTATGAACAATTAGCATACTCTATTTTTTTTTACCTTAAATTACGTTCAGCTATTCTTTGAAATGTGTCCTCAAATATTTTTTTCCTGTTAATATTCAACCCTAGTAGGATTTAAAAATGCTTCCATAAAAAGTCTTCTGCTTTAGATTGAAAAATGAATAAGAACATTTTTCTCTTGATGATTCATTATTTTTAAAGCCCACCATCGGTTGAACACTACTTTCTATGTGCTAGGGTTTAAGGGCCATTTTGTACCACGACTTGGTGTGGAAATCTCACAGATTGTTCCTCTGAAGTACTAATTCAACACGGAGAATTTTATGCACCTTGTGAATCAGAACTGTGCTAGGTGCATTACTTATTTTATTATTACAATCCTCTCGACAGCCATATGACATTAGGAATTTTTACCCCATTTTACTGATGAAGAAACTGAAGCCCAGAGAAATGTATCTGCTTCCCCAAGGTTACCTTGGGGTAGAACCAGAATTTTTTAAAGACTTATTTGTTAAAAACAACAACAACAACAACAACAACAACAAGAACAACAACAAAAGACTTATTTGTTTACTTTGAGAGAGAGAGAGAGAGAGAGAGAGAGAGAACATGAAACCAGGAGAAGGAGCAGAGGGAGAGAGAGAATCCTGAAGTAGGCTCCCCACTAAGCCTGATGCAGAGCTCAGTCCAAGGACTCTTGAGATCATGACCCGAGCCAAAACCAAGACTCCTTCACTTAACGGACTTAGCCACCCACGCATCCATAGAACCAGAATTTGAACCTAAGTCTGTCTCTTGCTAAAATCTATATACTGTTCATTCCAGTACATTAATTGCCAAGTCTTGCAATCACAATTCAACTCCATTTCCACAAGCATATTATATGAGGCATTTTCTTGTTTTTGAAGCAGGATGAATATTTGGACTTCTTATAAACCCACACGTTTGATTAATACAGAGCAAGTTGACCTTGATACTCTTATCACCGCAAGAGCTAGGAGAGTGGCTCAAGGACAGCAACAAAACTCCTTTATTTCCACGTAACTACAGTCAGAGGAGTTGTGCCCTGACCTCCTCAGTTCATTTAACAGACTCCGTATCTCCTCTCAACAGAGGGGCTGAAGTATCTGCAAGATTGCTATCATTGGGGATTTTAGGTCTTTCCACAGTGCACATCAACTTAACAACCACCTTCTAGTCAGGACTCCTGGCATACTGTATATTAATAGAATATTGATATAGCACAAATACTGTTGTGGGATTCATCATTTGGTAAATCCTCCACCGTCTGCAGTTTTACAGAGCCATTTAATTAGCAATTTTACAACCTCCCTTCCTCTCATTAAATTAATTAATAATTAAGTTCAAATATAGGCATCTTTAATGTCATAATTATATTTCAGTTTTATGGACACTGGAGTTTAGCTCATTAGGGGAGGCACTCATAAACCATAGTCCTGTTTAGTGACTGATGTCACCTGGATGATTCCAGTTGGATGGTTTAATGCCTGTTTCTTTGGTAGCACTACCATTTTTGCAGAGAGAAATTTCAGTCTTTGTCCTCTGTGAGCATAAAATAACAATCACAATAATCACATCCACAAATGCATTGCGTAACACATATGATGTGTTCTGAGTCTCCTTGACTTTTAGGATGTCTCCCCAGAATATTTTGGTAACATTCACCCTCACTGTGCTTTCCCATTGGATCAAGTTCTCCCACCTCTACACTTGGCATTAAGAACTGAGTAACCATGTCAAAGGCCCCTGAGTGATGTCCTCTCATTGACTTATGATTTACTAAGTGGGTAAAAGCATTTCACACAATATGGTAGGTTGTACATTACAATCGATGGAGTGGATTTATTTCAGTCATTATCACTGATTAAGCCAGCTTAGTCAAAGAGGCAAAACAGAACTTGCTTTGAAATTGTTCTTATTTAATTTTGTTCGCCTTCCCATAACCCAGGACAGTGCTAATTATTCCTTGATGGAGCTCATATTTCTGATGTAATTCATATGTAAATTCTAATTCGGTTCATATGGGAATGTTTGTGTTCCTTCCCTCCTCTCAGGCAAGAACACAAACACAGAATTAAAACTGTTTGGAAATTAAAACTTGGATGTTGGCTTTTTAACCTGACTTTAATTTGCTTTGCTTTTTTGTTCCTGTAACAGACCTTAATCACTTTCGAAGGTCAACATTTTTAACTGTAATTTAGGGGATAAAAACTATCTTTACACTTTTAAAGAATTTGGGTGCAAATTGAAGGTGCAAATTGCATCCTCTCATGCTAAAAAAACTTACCATTTAAATCTTTACTCAATTTTTCTCCGAAAGAAAATATTCTTAAGAATCTATGAGCTCTAAAAATCAGTCTGTATAGCGATATTCAAGGAAAACATAACTATTCTACACTATTGCTGACCACAGGATGTCATGAAGAAATAAGAATGGAATGGCTCTCAAATTAAAGATTCTTTTAAAAAAACAAACAAAAACAGTGATAGGTTATTATGAGTTTGAATTCCCCACAGTATTGTAGCTGACACCTTTGAGGAAATGTTAACTAAGACATTCTGTGGTTTAAAAAAATGCACTAGGCTAAGCCTGTTACATGTACTAAGTCATTGATGGCCACAAGGTCAAGGTGGAAAAACTATAGGATGTTGTATCTAAAATCCACAGCAAACTACCAGTATAAGGTCATGCACAGAGAAGACGTACAGGTGACAGGTGCTTCTTAAGAAACAGAAAGCAGAAAGGACTAGAAATGAAGAGAGGTTGAGAGCATGGCTGGTGAGGAGCCCATGATCACTTTGCCTGTCCTCAATGGACACTGGAGGCCAGAGATTTACAAGGACTCCTTGTACCCTGCCAATTGACTTTAGTCTTCTAGGGATGTGTGTGTGTGAGTGTGTGTGTGTGTGTGTGTGTGTGTGTGTGTGTACTATGTGTGTATACAGTGTGCACATACATGTGCTCTCTGCTCTCCCTACCATGAGACTGAACTCTAGCTCTCATGCCCAACAAGTATTTATATATTGTTTCTTAAAGAAAATTTTTAATCTTGATATAACTAAAGAGAAATGAAAATATTTCAGATGAGCAACCTGAGAGTGAAAGGAAAAAGGCAAATCTCACCTAGACCCATCTCCAATTCAATCATGCCACCCTCGACATTTTTTTAAAGTGAACAAGTCGATTCCTGTTTCTTTGCCATGTCTCTTAACTCTCATCCACTAGACATTGCTTTGTAACGTATCTCACACAAACCAAAGAAAGCAGTGATGTCTCAGCAGAGTAAAAATTACAAACTGTAGAATGGACATAGACAAATAATGACTTATTGGGATTTCGATCTCAGAATATATTTGCACTGCAGACAGAAAGGACCTTTTCAGTCATAACCTCCTTACACAGACTGACTTTGTAATATCTAGGACATAATTACACTTGCATTCAATATGCACGCACACATCCATGCACACATCATGCCAATGTTAGAGCTGTCCGAAACTATTTTCAATAATTGATTTGCCGTTTAATTGAACAGCATGACTGACTAACATAGCTCATTACTTTACTCATTAGTTAATTATCGAAGAAAGTAGGACAAGTCAATAAAATGGAAGGCTGTAAATTCCAATACTAATTAGCACCATTTCCTTAGAGACATATTTAAGGGCAGATTGGCTACCTGAATGTCCTAGGACCTTGCAGATGAAGGAGAAAGGTAGATGTACCATAAATCTAGATTACTATAGAGGAAGACAAGTAGACGGTAAGTAGACATGTAGACCTGTACTTAGCTACTGCGAACTCCACTATTTCACTTGAAATATTGAAACATGTAACTGGGTGGGAAATCATTGAGTATGAATATACTTTGAAATCAATTTGCAAAACTACTTGTATCACTTTTTCTTTTTACATAACATTTTCTACTTTGGTTTGCATACCCAGTGTATGGATATTATCAAGGCAAATGCCATTTATGTGTAGCTTTCTTATAAATGGATTCCACCTTCAATATAATTAATTCTATTAGAGGAAAAAGTGCTTTTCAAAGCTAACAAATTATTCTTTTTGACTTAGGAGAAAAATGTGGTCATTTATGCTTATCTAATCCACTATAACCTCATGCAACCAACAGGTTACTATGTACTCATTATTTAAGAAGTTAAACATATGCACACATGCATCCATGCACACACACAAATGTGCATCCACTCATATTTTATCTTTCTCTTTATACAGAACTGGATTTTGTCAATGTTAGCTATAGGCACTTGGAAAAATCTTCTATCTATTGGGATCCAGTATCTTCTCATGTATACAATGGGGAAAATGAGACCTACATTTCAGAGTTGTTGAGAAGCTGAGAAAAAATAGTAACTGATTTGTTCTAGCAATGTCTGCCACAGCACCTTGCAGGGGCCTTCTTGCTCTATCCTTGAGAAAATTCCTAGACAGCCTCTATGCAGCTGTCTGATGGCTCAGAACAGTGGTTGACCTAGTCCCAGTAGCAAGGGATTCTGGCCATGGTTGGAACTTATGAGCTTGCTTATGATCACTTCTGAAGTGTGCTTCTGTTGTGTTAGGGATACACACAAGAGGCACTCTGTTAGTGAGACAAGGCTATCCTCCACCTGGCTGTTGTATGCTTCACCTTTGGTAGAGGGCTTCTAATAAGAGATGGCCAATTAATCTTACATTAACCTCAATCACTTTTGACTTCTGTCTCTCAAAGCCTGCTTATTTTGTCTATGCTGTGGTAGAACCAGACCTAATAGGGTGCACACTTTCACACTGATTTTATATTTAATTGAATTAAACTATAAAGGGAGAAACGTTGACATTTTCCCAGCCTGTGAATTTTCCCCCAAGAACATTCACATATAGGGAAGGGCTCGAGTACATACAGCTCTTGTTAACCTGTATCATAAATAATGAAATTTTGTGAAGATAGTCAAAGATAATTGAAGGCAAGGCAATGATTGAAATTTACCTTTCCTGATTTTCAGTGTTCTTTTCGTAATCACAAACCTCGCAATCCTAGAACGTTGTATCTGGAAGGACGGCTAAAATGAACCAAAAAAAACAACTCTTTTGGTTCAGAAAAGAAAACGCAATCTCAGAAGTGAAGCAAATTTCACAAACCTGTGACTGGATGCTTGCATAGTTTGATCTAGATTCTGGATCTCTCTATCTCATGTTCTAATGTCCCTTTCCCAGTCCCCATCCTCCTCCTCTAGGGATTTGCTTTAATCTCAGTCTATTCTTTTTTGTTTGCTGTCTTTTGCTTTGTGCCCTTCTGTACTCTATGGAAGGCTGGGACTCAGCTTTGGCAGAATAGGGTTAGATCTAAGAGGAAGAAAGAGAAAACATTTTGTCTCTTAAGAAAAAATGCTTCAGGTTCCTAGAACTTGCTTCTATAGATATGTAACAGTTTACTGTAGGTGGTATAAGTTGTCATTAGGCTTTCTAGTTTGTGCAAGAATATATTATGAGTGAGATGAGCTTAAGGGGAAAGTGCTCAAGACTTAGATGTATTTGTAAACCTACCCATTCTCTTTTTGAACTGTACCTGCACTAGATTTCCAGGCTGATATCCCACCCTTAACCTTGTACTTTCCTGCACTCTTACCATATAAGTTTTTTTATGATCACAAAATGCCCTTTGTTTTTTCACTTGTCAAGGTCTTTGCCCATTTCAGGCCCCCTATCCAGAATGCACTTCTCTTCCATCTCTACTGGTCAAAACCCTATTGGGCTTGATGAGGCACACCTTAAATATCACTTGTGTGAGGAAACTCTCCATGACTCTTTAAGAGGAATCAATTCTTTGACTTCATAAAGCAACTTGTAAACACTAAAGTCCACATTCCTAGAATTTCTTAGCCTACTGCCTACTAGATTGTGGGATCACAGTAGGTATCCTCTTCCTGTTTGTTTACACAAATACCTAAAACAGAATCTGATACAAAATCTGGCATTTGACAAATATTAATTGGACAAGTAAATGAATAAATGAATTAAAATAAATGAAATGGAATAATTGAACAAGTACTTCAAAACTTTTGCTTTTTAAGGAATATTTTTTTTTTTCTTTAGAGAGGGAGAAGGGCAGAGAGAAGCTTAAACAGTGTTTCCTCACCCAGCACAGAGTCCAACAGGGGGAATCGATCTCACAATCCTGAGATCATGACTTGAACCTAAATCAAGAGTCAGACCCTTAACTGACCTAGCCACCAAGGTGCCTCAGGAAATTGATCTTTTTAAACTGTAATAATAATTGTCTATAGTAAAGTAGCTATGGATTTTGTCATATGTGGAGAAAATTTTTTCAAGATTACATCTGTATGGACAGGGGACATGGGACTTGGTTTTGCAGATGCAGTCCTCACCAATTTCTTTGGGGTTGGGCACCATTAATGTGCTAGCCTTGTGACAGCTGCAGAAAGGAAGAGACATGGGGTTGTGTTCCCCAGATGAGTCCTGTGCCTGCTGGAATCTTCTCTCCAGCACATATCTGGCTCTGATGAAAGGATTGTGAGGTCTACTTTTTAGCGGTGAAAATGGAGTCTTGTAGACTTCAGGTAATTAAAAACAAAAACAAAAAAAAACAGAAGGCCATGTTTTCCAAATCTATTTATTAGCAGTGAATATATAATAAACTATAAAATGGGAAATGCATTATTTCAAAGCAATTGATGTAGTATAATATGATCCTAGTTTCATAAAAATACCTATCTATAATATGTAAGCATAGATGTTTATATTCTAAGAGAAAAGCTTAGACAGAAATCTCCCAAAATGTTTTCTAAAATCTTAGTGCATTTCTTAGTAAATTGCATGTTTTCTTTAATAAATTGCATTTTGAAATATAATTCTTTAGTATATATATTAAAATGCCCTGATTATACTTTCTTCAGATTTATTATTAAAACCCAAATAATGAAACAGTTTAAATAAATTTTGTAATGAGCTCAAAATTCAATGTAAAGGAAAATCACAACTTATTTCTCTTTGACATATTATAGTTACAGTTTGATGTTATTCTCAAACCACAAGCAATAATTTCTTTTTTCAAGCATGTTTTATAAGCACTGTATTCAGCTAAGCTCTTCTAAGGATTATGTGTGGAGTTTTTATCAGCATTTTTGAGAATCACGCCTTAGGTGCTAATAAATGAAGGCTGAGATTTAAAGGGGAAAATTTGGTGGGATAGTTTAATGAAAAGCTCCTGGTTAAAATAATTAAAAAGCGGGAGGGGAAAAAAAGGAAAAAAAAGAAGAAAAGAAAACTCTAAGGATTTTAGCAAAAATATCTAAAAATCCACACCTTGCATGAACTTTTAGAAATTATGAACATTCAGAAGAACACAGTCAAATGTCACATCCCAAATAAAATCGGCCTTAGAGAAGCTATACCAACTACATTTCTACTATTAGATAATCCTTTTAATGCATAAATGCAATCACAAGGTACCTTGGTATTGCAAAGAACCAATTGAAGAAGCAAGGTATTCTAGAATTTAAAATCATGGCTCAGATTAATTAGCACAGAAAAATCTGTCCAGAATCCCTGAAAAGAAAATAAAAAGAAGAGTAGCAAAATATGGCATATTCACTAGAAATCTCTTTATATGGAGGAATTTATGTAATGACAATGTTGCAAAGGGAAACAGAAACACAACTGATTACTAGAATAATAAAAATGTTGAATGAAATATGTATTTAAAATTAAAGACTTTTTATTAAAATCATTTCCCAAACTGCATAAAGTAACTGATTTAAAATTTAGAAATAAATGAACCAATTTATGAAATTGGTTATGAAATTACATTTGCCTGATTACTCCCATTGGATTAACTAAATTGAGCATTTTAAAAATAAGTTATGGATTTAAAAGTATAACTGTATCATTTCAAATAAGGGAACTTATAAAGAGAGTAACATTTAAATGCCTATCATAAATAGGTCCATTGTTTAACTACACAGACATACTGAGCTTTACCTGAGAAAAGCTTTACCTGTAGTAGAAAAATGGGAAATTCACTCTAAAGATTAAAATGAGGTATATAAAAAATTTTAATGAATACATGCCAAAAATATTTAAGTCATTTTTGTTGTTTAGCGTTCTTATTATATAAATTTGATTTTGTGAGTTTTAGTCTTACTTAAGAAAATTAAAAACTTTGTTTCCATAATGTCTTTTATTGCAAATTCTAATTCTTATTATTTTGCAATATTTTATTAAAAAACTATGCTTATTCCGTGAGCATGAATATTTGTATTTAAAACAGATTTTCAGCAATAAAAACTCTTATAAAGATTATCTTTCATTGTTTCCCTCTAAATCCTTTGTCATCCAAACATACCTCTTTGTTCCCTTTTTGGGGAAATAAATCAATAGACTAAGTAGTTAAAGAGGATGAACTTATAAGGGCAGTTGAAATTTATTTTGTTTTATCTAATTGTTTTAACAAACAGCTTCAGATCAATTGCAAGATCATAGGTATGAAAACATTTCACTCAGATTTTTTTTTTTTATCGTAGGGAAAATATATTGCAACCAGCAATATAAGAGTGTTCTAATTTGTCTGCATCCTCATGTATTTTTCTTTTCTTTCCTTTCTTCATCTCTTCTTTCTTTGTCTCTCTGTCTCTCTTTTTCTTACCATAAACATCCTACTATGTGTGAAATAGTATCTTACTGTGGTTCTGATTTGCATTTCCCTATTGACTAATGATGTCAAACTTCTTTTCATATGCTTATGACCATTTGTATGTCTTTGGAGCAATGTCGATTCAAGTCTTTTGCCCACTTAATTTTTTTGGCTTTTTGTGAATGGATTTTAGGTATCCTTTATAGATTTTAGATATTAAAATATCATCAAATATATATTTGTAAATATTTTCTATCATTCTATAGGTTGTCTTACCATTTTCTTAATAATGTCCTCTGGTTTTAGAGTTAAATAACTTGCCAATTCATTTAGGTTATTTAATCTCATTTTGCAAAGTAGTGTTTGATATTATTACCTTCTTTTAAAGAAATCTTTCATTTAGTTTGATTCAACAGATAATTATTACATGTGTTTGTACCAAGTGAAAATATGAAGATAAATAGGAAGATAAATTTAACAGTCAACCTGCTCTCAAAGGACATGGAATCTTCGAATGTCTTCTGCACATAGAGAATTTGTTTGACATACACCATAATACACAAAGTAGCTTCTATAGAAAAGCTAATGTTTTCAGAAAATGACCTAAATCTATAATTATTAAATATGGAGGCACTAGATTTACAAAAGGATCAAGAGAAGGAAATTGAAATAATTAAATGCCAGCTTTGTTATGCAATGGCTCTTAGACTCATGATCTAAACTTCAGATATTTTAACATTCTCAACTGTAAAATTGGGACACTGATTCTTCTTCTTAGCTTGAGCAATTATTGTATAAGATTATGTGAGATAACAGATGTGAAAACATTTTGGGGATTTAAAGGTGCTATGCAAATATAAAGTCTATTATTATTATGTGTACATGTGTACAATTACTTACCATCATAATAGTTGGTAATAATCATTAAGAGGCATCATTAGAAATGTCGGCATGTCTGCACGTTTATATGCAGTCTTTGTGATTGTGTACACAGCACACCTGCATTCAGGCACCATGGGCTGGGCATTTCTTTTATTTTCCAATCAAGTTATGCATTCCTCTTGTAGTAAATGATCTTTAAGTACTGGCTTTCATTCTGCACAGCCCTTTCTACTGGTGCAAGATCCTGACATTTCCACTGTAGCCAAGTCAAATGTACAGAGTGGAATTGTCCGGCCGAGTTTTAGTGGTCTTCTTTTAGAAACTGGGCCCTCAGGCCTCTGAAGCCCTTTAATCAGCTGTAACTGGAGTGAAGCTGTCAGCCCCTGCTTGTTCTCTGTCAGCTTTAGTACCATTTAGAACATCCCTGATAAATGCATGGTACAAATTTAACAGTCAACCTGTGAGAAAGAAAAACCAAACATCTCTCAAACATTGAAACTTCTTCAGCCATGTCATGAAAAATCCATGGGCCAGTAACTCCAGTGTTGACAAAAGGGAAGTCAATGACACGTGAACAGATAATTCAGTAATTTGGGTGTATTTATGGTTTTTAGAAAATATGCAAAATAAATAAAGGAAAAAAGAGAAGAAATGAAAAAGGAAAAAAGAATGGGCAGAGTTTGAAGAGAAAAGAATAAATGCCAAGAGAACATTGTTCTCAATTCTTCTTGTATTGGAAGAAAACTTCAGGGCATGTTTTCTAGCCACTCCAGAAGATGGAGAGTGTGTGGCTTGAGAGAAGAGAACTGATATGATCATTTGGAAGTACTATAATTTTGAACACATGCACTTGAGTTAGCACTTCATTATTCACTGCCTATGTGAAACCAAGAGAAACCTAGAAGATTCAAAGGTGATTTTTAGGACTCTCAAATATAGATCTCTCACCTATAAAATGAGGATAAAATAATTCTGACCTCACAGAGTTTTGATGAAAATGAAATGAAATAATACTGAACTTCATACACTCTATAACATTTTACAAAACTTGCTAAGTTAATGTAATTTGCTAGTGTCCTGAGAGGCTCGCGATAAATCGACTAAACAGAAATAGTCCATTCTTCTAAGAACTATGATATTAAACACAGGCTTTAATCGAGTAGCTTAAGTAGAAAATTCCATTCACACTTAGTAGCAGAACCAAATTCAGTTCGGCCTATACTCTGGTATCATGGTCAGGTTTGGGTCTGTAGGCAGTTGGTTGCTTCTTGGAATGAAAATTTCCATGGTTGTGGGGTCATTGAGTGCAATGGCCAAGAAAGAATTCTTGAGATATTGTATGGTGAAATTCAGTAAGTTGATTTAGGTAGCGTGGGAACAGATCTGTGAGCAGAAAGAGCTGCACTTTTGCTGTTGAAGGTAATAGTTCTAGGCTTAGCGTGCAGGGAGTATTAGATCATAAATGACTTCTTCAAATTTCTACTCATAAAACTACTTTTGCAAGATTTCTCCAGTGCTTAAAAAAAAAAAAAAAAAAAAAGATTTCTCCAGTGCTTATCAATTGGTTCAATATAAGCTATTGGTGAGATGTACAGAGCCTTTCAGAATATAGCAACCAGCACATATTTGATCCTTATCTGAACTATGCAGGTTTTAGGTTAGCCTTCCGGACTAAAGGTGAATGTTTTTCTGTTTCTATTCCTCATAACCATGGTCAAAAAAATATTTTTATAAATATAATGCATTATCTTCCTAATGGAAATGTACAACACATTTTAGTATGTCAAAGTTGCCAAGAAGTTCAGCAGTAAAGAAACCTGCTTAACATTTTAGAGTTATTCACCAGTTTGTATTGCATTTCTTAATATTCCCACTAATTTGTACTCCATAAGGAAATAGTCAAATAGATCTCCATTAGAATCCTGATTAGTTCCCTTATTCACTCTGTGACTTGAGCAAGTTGTGAAACTTCTCTTTCCTCTTATCTAAATAAAAATAACAAAAGCATTTTCAAAGACCATCTTTTCATTAGCACAAGTGTTTGATATATGTCAGCTACTGGCACTGTTGCTAAATTCTACTTTCTGTTCACAAGTTTGGACTATTGACTCTTCAAATGCTTTGCTTTTATTTTTGAAGAATGACATACTTCTTTTAGGTTGAGGTGACACTCCCTTTTCATTACTTTATATATTAAAAAATAAAAACCTGGGTCCATGATAATATGTCTGATGATAACAGTTAGAAGATGTGAATGAAAATACATTACAAATGTTTAGCTTTAACCTTGCCCACTAATAAACATCAGTTATACATGAAAGTCACATCCATCCTCCCTATAAATGATGTCCATCCCTATTCATTTGATTTTTCATTTATTGAAAAAAATGTATTAAAGACTTAATTATATTCTGGACAGCAAATTCCTTATAAAAGAGGAAGAAAAAGGACAAATACTACCTACTCTCATATGTCTAATAGTTCATTGAATATCCATGAAATGTAAATATGGTCCTTCTTAAAATTCCACATATCTACATAACGTCACTTGAAATTTCTACACCTAAATATTAAATATAAATAAAATACTGGAAATAAATAGAAACAACATAAGGAAGAAATAAGATATAACAGGGAGATGATTGAAACCTGGCATGTGTTGGAGTTAATCTAGGCATGAAACCTAGTTTAACCACTTTTTAGCTCCATGACTCAAGCAATAGATTTAAATAGTTGAAGAATCTATTTTTTACATGCAATTGTATGAAAGTAGGTGATCAAAAATGCCTGGAAGAAACTTAAATGCATATTACTAAGATAAAGAGAAGTCAATCTAAAAAGGCTATATTGTCTATGATTTCCACTAGATGATATTCTGGAGAGGTCCAACTATGAAGACAGTAAAAAGATGCATAGCTATTGGCGTTGGGGAGGAGGAGGAATGAGTGGGTGAAGCACAGAGGATTTTTAGGATACTGAAAATAGTTTGTATGATACTACAGTGATGGATACATCCAAGTACATATTTTTCCAACCCACAGAAATATACAATACCTACAGTGATTCCTAATATATATGGCAGACCTTGGGTGATTAAGACATAACAATCTAGGTTCATCAGTTGTGACAAATGGACCACTTAGGTGGAGAATGTTGACAAATGCAGAGGCTGTGCATGTGGGGAGATAAAGCTATGTGAGAACTCTCTAAAACTTCCCCTTGATTTTGCTGTAAACCTAAAACTACTGTAAAAAAGTGAAGTTTTAATACAATAAATCAAAAAGTTTATTTAAAAAAGTTATATAACTAAAAAAATGTTCAAAAGATTCATTTAATATTTAATAGACTTTGAATGTTAAAGAAACATTGAATATTTCCAGTGTGTTAGGCACCATGCAAAGCACTCACAAATAAAACAAATGTACTGTTAAAGACCTCACATGGGCGCCTGGGTGGCTCAGTTGGTTAAGCCACTGCCTTTGGCTCAGGTCATGATCCCGGAGACCTGGGATCAAGTCCCACATCGGGCTCCCTGCTCGGCAGGAAGCCTGCTTCTCCCTCTCTCATTCCCCCTGCTTGTGTTCCCTCTCTGGCTGTGTTTCTCTCTGTCAAATAAATAAAATCTTTAAAAGAAAAAAAAAAAGACCTCACAGACAAGTAGAGGAGAGAAACAAGCAAACAAATAGCATTTAATCATATTAACACATATAATGCATAGATGCGGATACAAGTTATAGAGAGATACTAAAGAGGAGATAATAAAATCTCATAGCAGAATCCAGATTTCAGACATGGTTTTATTAACTTCAGGATTTGAAGGTGAACATGAATTCACCAAACATATAAGACTGTGAGAAGAATATTTCAAAACAGGCAAGTTCTGAGAAATTTCAGGAAAAGATATTGAAGTCAAATAAGGCACACTACTATAAAAATTGAATATTAAATCTACAGACCAGGAATGTCAAATATATTTCATTTGGAAGTTAATTTCTATTGATTATAAAAGAGATCTCTTTTCCCCTCCCCTTCCTTCTCTCTCATTCTCTCTCTCTCTCTCTCCATAGACACACACACACACACACACACACACACACACACCAAATACTCCTTGAGGTCAATCTTTACTTTTTTAGAATATTGAGCATGTTTATGAGAAGCCTGGGTGGCTCAGTCATTAAGTATCTGCCTTCAGCTCAGGTCATAATCCAGGTCCCGGGATCAAGCCCTGCATCAGGCTCCCTGCTCTGCGGGGAGCCTGCTTCTCTCTCTCTGACTCCCATTGCTTGTGTTCCCTCTTTAGCTGTGTTTCTTTCTGTCAAAGAAATAAGCCAAGTAGAGAAAGTCAAGTATCATAAGGGGTATGGTGCATAAGGGGTAATATAGAAGACAGTAGGAGAAGGAAAGTAAATGGGAAGTAGGGTAATTCAGAGAGAGAAACGAAACATGAGAGACTTTGGACACAGAAACAAACTAAGGGACTTGGAGGGGGGGGGAGGATGGGTGAGCCTGGTGGTGGGTACTGAGGGCACTTATTGCATGGAGCACTGGGTGTGGGGAATGGGCAATGAATCTTGGAACACTGAAAAAAAAGTAAATTAAAATAGAAAATAAATAGATAGATAGATAGATATCTTAAAACAACAACAACAACAACAGAAACACTGAGTCTGGTTGGCAGTTAAGAAACCTTAAAGGTCACCCTTCACCATTTGAGTACAATGATATAGGCTATATGAAGAAGCCACATCAATAACTATAACCATTTGATTGCCTTCTACTGGTGTTGAAAGTGAGTAGGGAAGATTAATGGTCCTAGACTCTTAAGTATATTTCCTCATGCTCCAACACTTTCTTGCAGTCCTTTAGAACTTCCTTGTTCAGATACTGTTCTTAATGGTCTAGGAACATTAATCTTTCCTACTCACTTCCATCATGTATAGAGATGGCATAACTTTTGGAAAGTTAGATGTAGAATGGAATAGGAAGCTCTAGCACTACGGTTTGGGTAGGGCTGGAAAATGGTGACACCCATTTGTGTTGCCAGAAATGAGAACAGGGAATTGAGAAAAGAACCTGTATCTGAGCTTTGGGAAACAAAACAACACAAAGCAAAAAAACTCTTGTCATCATTTAGTAACATCTGCAGTGCATTCAGAAAAGAGAGTGTTGATGTATATGTTTCTACCTGTAAATGCTGCTTTGGTTGATAACAGTTTCTGAAATAGCAATTTTGGGACTTTTCAGGCCCATTTAGAATCTAGGGATTACATATTAGTTAACTGTGTGACTGAATAAAAGGGAGAGCTTTAGTGAGAGAGACCACTGAGTGGTGTACCTCTGCTTTTCATTGAAAAAATAGTCCTTTTTGAGATGATTACATAGAGAGGCAGGAGAGGGAGAATTCTTATGTTATGCTTGAGAAATTGAAGGCTAGAAGTACTTCAACTTTCATCAAAATCACAGCAGCAGGAATGGCAGAGAAGAGACTCAATCTTGCAAATTAACACCATTTGCTAGCCTACAATATAATTTTTTAAAAAATTCATTTTTTTGGCACTAATGAAATGTTTAGGGCTTTTCTTTTTTTCTTTAATAATGATTGCACTAAACATTTAAATTTCCATTATTTTTTCCAGCTGTGAAAATATCCTCAACATAATATTTTCTCCATTTGTGCCATTTAAACACTAAGCCTGCAAGAAAATTAAGCTTTTGTTTCTTTGTTTCTTATTTTTAAGAAAGAACATTTCCATTAGCATTTCCATGCTTTTATGTTTTTAAAGTAAAATGCCAAGCTTCTGAAAAACTTTTTACAAGTTTAGCTTCTATTAATTTTTTTAAGGCACAGTTTATGGCAAGAAATGTTTCTTAGTTCTGAAAGAGAAGAAAATTTAATATTTTCCAAAATGCTTACATTTATTTATTATTTATTTATTTTCCATACACTTTTTTAGAAATAATTTATTTTATTTTTCAGTGTTCCAAGATTCATTGTTTATGCACTACACCCAATACAAATTCCTATTTTTTGTCACAGTTATGCTTCTTGAACATAAGATAAGATGATGTTTTATTTAAAAAATGTTGTTTATACATAACAAATTCATGAAAATTCAGAAAAAAATAATTTTGACTGATAATCTACCAATAACAAAGTGATGTATTAAACTAAAAAAGATCAGTTTGGGCACACCTTAATTTGAGAAGGTAAGAAAAATGTACTTGGTAGTCTTCTCTATATTATCTGGTTATTTTGAAATTAGAATATATCTGTTTAAGAGAGATAATCCCTCATTATCATACATATGAAAATTTAATTGATGATGTCTTATTAAATAAATATATCATCATGAAAGGATAGCTCAAAAAAGTATCTCTTGATACAGAATTATAGGTTGCATCACACCTTATGACCACAATAACCATAACTTATGGATGTGAGATTATTTTTTTATTATTTGGAGATAAAGGTGAAGAGGATGATCTTTCCTGTTCTCCTCTCTCTTTTTTAAAGATTTTATTTATTTGACAGAGAGAAGCACAGCCAGAGAGGGAACACAAGCAGGGGGAGTGAGAGAGGGATAAGCAGGCTTCCCCCTGATCAGGGAGCCCAATGTAGGGCTCAATCCCAGGACTCTGGGATCATGACCTAAGCTGAAGGCAGATGCTTAATGACTGTGCCACCCAGGCACCCAGGATGATCTTTTCTTAAGATAATATTTTACTGAAGTGAAACATATTGTTGGAGAAAGAGGCCTTAAGGATTGATGTATATATATATTGATGTATATATATATATATATATATATATATATATATATTAAAAGAAAGAGGAAGAGTTGATATTAAAAGAAAGAGAAAGAGGAAGAAATGAAACAGAACTTAGAAAATGAAACAAAAGTATAAAACCATGTCAAAATTCACAGTTTCAAAGAAGAATAAATTAAAATAAAATTTTAATGAAAAACACTACAGAAAGAATAACAACAACTGGGTGAATGCAAATGAGATGAAAAAAAGGAAACAAAATGGAGAACAAAAAAATCACCTGAAATAGAAGCCAGGCAAAGAAGAGCTAATGAATATATAATTGAAGTCCTTAAAGAAGGGCAAAGAAGCAAAGGGACCCAAAACTAATATTTAAAATTATAATCCAAGAAAGATTCTGAAAATGAAGTATCTGAATAATGATTGAAAGCATCCTCTAAAATTTTACCATTCATAAAATTGACCTATTTAACTTAAAGACAAAAAAATATCAGGGAAAAGAAAGAAAGAGAGGAAGAGAGGAAGAAACGAATGAATCAGGAATTCAAGACAAGATAGTCATATAATTTATAAGTACAAGAGTTTTTTACTGACATCAGATTTTGTAAAAACAACAACAACAACAACAACAACACACAGGAGGTTGCAGGAGGATGGTGGATTAGAAAGCACCAGGAATATGCTCATCTGGACTGAAATTGAACAGGAAAAATCTATCTGATGTAACTGTTTTGGAGCTCTGGAGGCTGCTGTAGGCTTACAATATCCAGAAAAAAGACTGGGATGGTAAGTTATTCATTTTGGTCAACTTCAATTCTTAGCTAGGCAATGACTACTCATCCCCCACCCTCTAGCGCTGTCGCAGACAGTTGTTCATGTGTTACCAAGGCAACTTGCACATAGCTTGTGGGATCTAGGGTAGGCAAATAGAATCCTATTCTTCATACAACAGGAATCTGTCCTTAAATCACGGATCACTGCTTTTAATCTCAAAGATGTAGAAAAAGAGGAACATGGCCATTATTGTCAAATCCCACCCACCTCATTTTTGCAAGTCTCACCTTCTCTGGTTGAAGTGATTTCCAGAAGATTTAAATCTCTGGCACTCATTTATTGCCCATGCATTTTTGGGATGAAGAATAAGCACTTCTAATGGGGGGGGGGATTCAGAGTTATAAATGCTTATTCTTGTCTAAAAAACAGAAATGTCTCAAACCAGCAACCTAACTTTATAATTTAAGGAACCAGAAAAAGAAGAAAGCAGAAAGAAGGAAATAATAAAGATTAGCACAAAGGTAAATAAAACAGAGAATAAAAAAATAGAGAAAAACTAATAAAACCAAAATTTCCTCTTTGAAAAGATCAACAAAATAGACACATCTTTAACTAGATTGACTAAGAATAAAAGAGAAGATGAAAATTATTAAAATCAGAAGTGAAAGTGGTGTTATTTCTATTAATTTTACAGAAATAAACAAGAATAGTAAGAAAGTACTATGAGTAACTATACAGCAAAAAATTGAATAGCCTAGATAAAATAGATAAATTATTAGAAAGATAAAACATACCAAGACTAAATTATGAAGAAACACAAAATCTGAATAGACCTTTAGCCAGTAAGAAGATGAAATCAGTAACCAAAAGCCTATGGCAAGGTAAAACCCCAAATATGATGGCTTCATTGGCAAATTATACCAAACATTTAAAGAATTAACAGCAATCTTTCTCAACCTATTCCAAAAAATAAATTAGAAGGAAATATTTTCTAACTCATTCTTGGAGGCCAACTTGATTCTGATACCAAAAAAAGATGACAAGAATCTAAGAAAAAAAAAAATACACGCAAATGTCCCTTATGAACATTGATAGAAAAGTCCTTAACGAGATATTAACAAACTGAATTCAACAGCATATTAAGAGGTTCATGTTGGTTAATGAAAATTGATCAAGGTAATACATCACATTAACAAAATGAAGGAAATTAAGTACCTGGGTAATTCTTAATTGGTTAAGCATCCAACTCTTGATTTAGACTCAAGTTGTGATCTCAAGGCCATGGGATTGAGCCTAATGTTGGGCTCCAGGCTCAGCATAGAGTCTACTTTCACCTCTCCTTCTGTTCTTCCCCTTGCTCTTGCTGCATCTCTATTTCTTAAGTAAATAAATAAAATCTTAAAAAAAAAAGAAGGAAGGAAAAAATCCACACAATGATCTCAATTGCTGCAGAAAAAGCATTTGACAGAATTCAACAGCCTTTTATGATTAAAAAACAGCACCAACTCAGTAAAATAAGAATAGAAGGAACTATGTCAACATTATAGAAACCACATATGTAAAAATCCACAGTAAACATCATATTCCATGGTAAAATACTGAAAGATTTTCTTCTAAGGTCAGGAGTAAGGCAAGAATGTTCATTTTTGCTGTTTCTATTCAATATAGTACTAAAAATTCTAAACAGAGAAATTATGCAAGAAAAAGAAATTAAATTCATGCAAAATAGAAAAAAGAGATAAAATTATCTCTGTTCACATGTGACATAGTCTCAATTGTAGAAAATCCTAAATATTCCACAAAAAAGTATTCAAACTAATAAAGGAATTTAGTAAAGTAGCAAAATGTCAAGTCAACACACAAAAATCAATTGCATTTCTATTCACTAATAGTGAACAATCTGAGAAAGAAGTTAAAAAGACAATTCCATTTATAATGACATCAAATATAATAAAATACTTAGAAATTAATTTGATGAGGGGCGCCTGGGTGGCTCAGTTGGTTGGACGACTGCCTTCAGCTCAGGTCATGATCCCAGAGGCCCAGGATCAAGCCCCGCATCGGGCTCCCTACTCAGCAGGAGGCCTGCTTCTCCCTCTCTTGCTCCCCCTGCTTGTGTTCCCTCCCTGGCTGTGTTTCTCTCTGTCAAATAAATAAAATCTTTAAAAAAAAAAAAAAAGAAATTAATTTGATGAAGGAGGTGTAGGACTTGCACAATTAAAACTGCAAAACGTTGCTCAAAAAGTTAAGGAAGACATAAAAATAAATGGAAATATATCCCATGTTCATGGAATAGAAGACTTCATATTGTTAAGATATGAATCATACTCAAAACAATCTACAGATTTGCTACAATCCTCATCAAACTCCCAATGACGTATTTTGCAGAAGTAGAAAACCCAATCTCAGATTTCATATGGAATCTTACAAAATTCCAAAGAGTCAAAACTGTCTTGAAAACAATAAATCTGGAGGACTCACACTTCCTAATTTAAAAACTTCTTACAAGGCTACAGCAATCAGAATGGTACTGGCATAAAGACAAACATATAGACCAGTGGAATAAAATAGACCATGCAGAAACAAACCCTCACACGTATGGTAAAATAATACTTGACAAGTGTGCTAAGACTAGTAGGGAAAGGATAGTCCTTCCATTAAATGGTGCTGGGAAAACTTCATATCCACATACCACAGAATGAAGTTGTACCCTTACCTAATTCTATATACAAAAATTAAGTTAGATTAAAGACTAAAATACAAGAGCTAAACTATAAAACTCTTGGTAGAAAAAAAAGGGGAAATTTCCAATGTTGGATTTGATAATACTTTCCTAGATTCAGCTCCAAAGGCAGAGGAAACAAAAGAAAAAGATAACAGAGAAAATAAACTTTTTTTTTTTTTTTTTTTAAATATTTTATTTATTTGACAGCGAGAAATACAGCGAGAGAGGGAACACAAGCAGGGGGAGTGAGAGAGGGAGAAGCAGGCTTCCTGCCGAGCAGGGAGCCCGATGTGGGACTCGATCCCCGGTCTCCAGGATCATGACCTGAGCCGAAGGCAGTTGCTTAACGAACAGAGCCACCCAGG
>PITA01000206.1:134009-264598 GCA_004023965.1 Spilogale gracilis | reverse complement strand
GAAAATAAACTTTATAAAAAAAAATTAAACTCATCTCAATAGACATTATTACCAGAGTAAAAAGACAACTCACAGAATGAGAGAAAATATTTGCAAACCATTTATCTCGTAAGGGATTAGTACCCAGAACACCAACAGAACTCTTAAAACTTGATACCAAAAGAAAACAAACAACATGATTCAAAAATGGGTAAAGGATTTGAACAGACATTTCTCCAAAGGCACACAAATAGCCAATAAGCACATGAAAAGGTCCTCAGCACTACTAACTATTAAGAAATGCAAAAGAAAACTATAATAAGATTGCTACCTCATACCCATGAGGATGGCTGCTATCAAAAACAAAAACAAAAACAAAAACAAAAACAAAAACAAAACTCCAAAAGACCAGAAAATAACATCTATTGGTGAGGATGTGAGCGATTGGAACCCTTGTCACTATAGGCGGAAATATAAAATGGTGCAGCCACTGTGGAAAACAGTATGGATCTTCCTCAAAAAATAAAATAGAATTACCCTATGATCCAGCAACTCTACTTCTGGGTATATACCCAAAAGAACTGAAAGCAAAGTCTTTAAGAGATACTTTGGGGCATGTGGGTGGCTCAGTCACTGAGTGCCTGCCTTCAGCTTGGGATGTGATCCTGGGGTCCAGGGATCTAGCCCCACATCAGGCTTCCTGTTTGGTGGGAAGCCTGCTGCTCCCTTTCTCACTCCCTCTGCTTATGTTCCCTCTCTAGCTATGTTTGTCTCTGTAAAATAAATAAATAAAAATAAATGAATAAGATAAATAAAAAAGAGATACTTGTAATCAGTTCATCAGTTGATGAAAGGATAAGGAAAATGCGGTAGATACAAAGGGATATTAGTCAGTCTTAAAAAGGAAGAAAATTCTGACACATGCTACAATATGAATAAATTTTGAAGATACCATGCTAAGTAAAATAGGCCAATCATACAAAGATAAATACTTTATGATTCCATTCACATGAGTACTTGCCGTGGTCAAAATCATAGAGGCAGAAAGAACAGTGGCTGCTAGGGGCTGGAGATAAAAGGGAAATGAGAAGTTATAGTTTAATAGGTATAGAATTTCAATTGTACAACATAAAAGTAATTGTAAAGATGGATGGTGATAGTGCAATAATATGACTGTATTTAATATCACTGAATTGTATACTCAAAAATGAGTAAGACGGTAAATTTTATATGTATTTTACCATAATGAAAATAAATGGAGAAAAAGGATATACAAAGCTTGGTAACAATGTAGAAGAATTTTCAAATAACTCAAAGTAAAAACTGTAAATTAAAGATTTTATATGCAGGCACATAAAAGAATACCAAAAACAAATAAACAAACAAGCAATCTAAAGAAACCAGTTTAAAAATACAATAACTCATGGATGACTCTACTCCAAAAACCTTCTATACCCCAAGCTTCAGCCAAACAAGAGAGGACTAGGGAAAGTTTGGCAAACCTACTTCTAAGAGTTTATGCTAAAGGTTCAGTTACAATGTTAAAAAAAAACAAAAAAACAAAAAAACAAAAAAAACCCAAACAACACAAAACAACATCAACAAGTATGAACAAAGTTATTCATTGCAGCATTGCTAATAACTGTAACATACTGATGACCATGTAAATTTTCATAAATTGAATTTTAGTTCAGTATACTTTGGTAACACACAGAACAAATTGCTATGCCACTGTGAAAGAATGAGAGGTAGAAGGGGAGGAAGAAAATTTGATCTATATAAATAAATAAGAATTCATTTCTGGCATTTACTATAAAGTAAAAAAATCAAAGTGCAAATTAGTTTATACATTTGTCTTTTGTGTAAGAAAGCAGGAAAAATAATTAAATTTGTTATCTTAAGAAGTGAGTGGGAATCAAGATGAAAACATTGAAAATTGGGAATAGATACCTCTATAAGTACACTCTTCCTATAGCTTTGACTTTTTTTGTATTTTTATATTTTAAATTTTCAAAAAAGTAAATCAAATCAACATGAATGGGGGAAAACCCTAGTGTGGCATATAAACATAAGCAAGTGAACACATTTTAAATGAGTACCATAATCACACTGTAGGGGAGGAGTACAACTGATCTAATTAGCTTTTGAACACAGTATTTTGATTTTATATTCTAGAATGAAAGAAGAGTAAATATGTTTTGAATTCGAGTTAGTAGATTGGTTTTCATGCTGGTATAGATGAATGATTATAACACCACTTTTAATGTATTCTGGGATTAAGCAAGTAAGTAAACATACTGAGGATGCAGGGGTTATACAGTAGAAATGTAGAAGACCAAATTAGATTCTATGGTGATGGATTGGATGTAGAGATACACGCACAACCTTCTGAGTTTCATCTCCAACTATTAGATGTATATAGACAAGAGATAGATGATAGACAGACAGACAGATACACAGATACATAGATAGATGGATAGATGTGATAGAAGAGAAAGAAAGAAGAGGAAGGAAGGGAGGGAGGGAGGGAGAGGCATTTACTATAAAGTAAAAAAATCAAAGGGAGAGAGGAAGGAAGGGAGGAAGGAAGGGAGAGAGAGAGAAAAAGAAAGAAAGAAAGAGAGAGAAAGAAAGAAAGAAAGAAAGAAAGAAAGAAAGAAAGAAAGAAAGAAAGAAAGAAAGAAAGAAAGAGAGAAAGATTGGGGCGCTTGGGTGGCTCAGTTGGTTAAGCGACTGCCTTTGTCTCAGGTCATGATCCCCGAGACCTGGGATTGAGTCCCACATCAGGCTCCCTGCTCTGCAAGAGGCCTGCTTCTCCCTCTCTCACTCCCCCTGCTTGTGTTCCCTCTCTCGCTGTGTTTCTCTCTGTCAAATAAATAAAATCTTCAAAAAAAAAAAAAGATTTAGAAAGAAAGAAAGAAAGAAGAAAGGAAAGAAAGAAAGAAAGAAAGAAAGAAGAAAGGAGGGAAGGAGGAAGGAAGAGGGAGGGAGGAAGGAAGAGGGAGGGAGGAAGGAAGGGAGGGGAAAGGTGGAGAGAGAGGAAGGAAGGAAAAGAAGAAAAGAGAGAAGGGAGGGAAAGAGGGGGGAAAAAGGGAAGGAGGGAGGAAGGGAGGAAAGGAGAGAAGATGATAAATATTGCTAAATAGATAGCAACGTGAAAATGACAGAACTAACAAAATCTTCAGTTTGGGTTGTTAGTGTTTTACCTGCCTCTTGCTCAATTTCTTCACCTTTTACTTGGCACAACTTAAAAATTCAGGAAATGCAGTTCTTCTAGCTCCATTTTTTCTCTCAGGGATTATAGCCCTTCATGTCTGGATTGTTTGGCTGCCCCAATCTCTCACTTCTGCTCTTGAGAGTCCCGAGTCTTCTGCTTTACAGTCACCCTCTGACGGGACTTCTCAGGCTATCCTCTTCCTAGACCCCAGATCAACATTGGTAAATATTCTGAAGGGAGAAGTGTCATCCAAAAAATATGATCTACATTGGGGCACTTGAGTGTTGGAGTCAATTAAGCCCCGAGACTCTTGGTCTGGGTTCAGGTAACGATCTCTGGATCATGAGATCCAACCCGTGGGGGCTCCTTCCACAACAGGGAGTCTGCCAAATGTTCTCTCTCCCTTTCCTTCTGCCCTTTACCCCTGCATGTGCTCTCTCTGCCCCCCCCCCAATAAATCCTTTAAAAACAAAGAGAGAAAATATTGGTCTACCTAAGTGAGCTTCTTTTTTCTCTGGGATCTTTTCCTTGGAGCCCTAAGTGCTTAGGCAGCTGTTTAACCCAGTGCAATGACTTTAGTATTGTCTAGGTTCTAGAATTGTTCTTAAGGAGACCACTTCTCTGATGCAAACCTTTCTATATGTCTTGAAGCAGAATCTAGAAGACAAAACATTTCACCACTGATTTTGATTTTGTTATCACACTACCAGTACATGATGATGCTGAAGAGTAGGTGCCCTGAGCTAGATACAGCTGCGTTCAAATCCCAGGTCCATTGCTTCCTATGTAACGTGAGCAAATGTTTTAAATCTTTCTAAGATCATTCATATTATCTGTGAATTGAGGATATAATAGTGATTATCTTATAGTGGTATTGTGATGCATAACTGTAATAATGTACATAATATAATAAAAACTACTTTGGTAGCTCTTATAGTATAAAAACTGAAATTTACTTGAAATTAGTGCAGATGTCATTGTTCTGTGCTTGGCATACATTGACTTCACATCGAGAGTCAAAAAAAAAAAAAAAAAAAAGTTGACTTCTGCTTCTAGGACCTTGAAATAGAGGGAGCCAGAGTGCACAAAAGTACCCATTCATGAAAAATATGCTTTTTTTTATGCATGAGCTGAATTTTCAACTCCACTTTTGAAACTACACATTGAGTAATCAAATTTAAAAATTATGACTTACATAGAATATACTTCAAGAATTATAGAACCACAGATATTTTATATCATCATCAACTGTCAGTTTTTTAAAAGGTCATTCATAAACTACACTTAGGGAAGAACGTTGGGAAAAAGGAACATTAACAAAGGTGCTCAGGAAGATTCTGTCCCAAACTTGGTATTATTTCATAATATTATTTAACTAGGATAACAAGAAAATGTGGAACAAAATAAATTCAAAATGGCTTTAGAGAGGTAAAGTGATGTAGAGGAATACAGCATTTTTTCTTAGAAGATTTCTTGCACATTAGAATTTACAGAAAGTTGGAAGAGGGAATGAAAAATGCCCAAAGAGTTTGCAAAAGAACACAACTTTCTAACATGGCACATGAAATTAGTCCTTAATGAAAACAAGATTAATATGTGAAACAGAGTCTTCTTATTATACCCAGGAAAGGAAGAAGATACTTCTAAACACATTGCAATTGTTTACCTAAGAATTTTCTAGAGAAATAAGTCTTGGGAGAGAAAATGTTATTTTTACAAGACATTTACCAGATAATTATTAGGATATTGGAAATGGCAAATTGGAAATAACCTGAATTTTTTTTAAAGATTTTATTTATTTGACAGAGAGAAACACAGCCAGAGAGGGAACATAAGCAGGGGGAGTGAGAGAGGGAGAAGCAGGCTTCCCACCAAGCAGGGAGCCCAAGGTGGGTCTTGGTCCAGGGTCCCCAGGACCATGACCTGAGCCGAAGGCAGTCACTCAACCAACTGAGCCACCCAGGCGCCCCGGAAATAACCTGAATTTGTAACCACAGAACAGACACTGGGCAAATAGCAACATATCTGTATTAGAATATTAGATAAAACCTAGAATATTAATTAAAATCTGTGTCACTAAATGTAAAGTGCTTAATTTTGTGAACAGAAAATGAATACAATATTGTATATGTTCCATAATCAAAATACATAGAACTTTATATTTAATTTGACATGAACTAGCGAGAAGCTTAAATTAAAGGCATACATACAATTGTTAGTAGACAATCTAGGTAGTTTTAAATTTCTTCTGATTTCTGGTATTGTTATACTATTATGCATTGATAGCTTGAAATATGATAATCTTAGGAATAAATAGTGATAATGAGTATAGAATGAAAGCTCACTGTAGCAAAAATGTCCTTTCATTGTAGCTCACTATATTCTATTACCAGTAAGTCAGCCAGTACCAAGGACTTTCAGAGAAAAGAAATATTAAGTACTTTTAACTTTATATTTAAAGTTTTTACACCTTAATTTTAATATTAAAATATCCTCAAGAAAACAAGCTTAGGATTTAAGTTAACTTAAAATATTCATGAATAATCACCTGTTGAGCCAGAAGAGAAAGGTGTAGCACATTATAATTCTCTCTTCAATTTCCTTACTGTCCTCCCTAAAGACTTTACCTATTACAAAATTAGAAAAATATCCTCTGAATTTTAATACTACTAGCAGATAAGGAATTATTATAAGCACCTTGTTTTATTAGGAATTTTGTTGCTATCAATTTCAAACCAGGTCCCAGTATATAGTGTTCATGTTTTACAATGATGTAGAAGGCTAATGGAAGACAATTATCTGTACCCTCAGAAACCAAGGTTCAAATAGGATTCTTCTGCATTAACCATTTGAAAAGAGGCCTACAAACAAAGCAAAAAATTTTCATGCACTCTCATGCCAGATAAAACCCAGTTTGTGAATCTGCATAGAATAGCCTTTGCAGAGTTGAGATAAAATAATCCAAAAAACTAAAATTGTTATGCTTAACTTCAGGTCTTTAACATAATTTACTTAATGACATTTTGTTTGCTATTGTTTACTAGGAAGAAATTAATGTAATTTAAATGCAGAATTCCTTACCTGATAAATGACTTGAATCCCAGCTATAAATAAATAAAACAAGTAAGTGTTCAGAATCTGAGAGAATGAAAGGTTCCATAAGGACTGACAAATGTTTTAATAACACATGAATTTTTATGCCATTGGTTATATAACTGGAAATCAAAAAGTATATTAAATATGAAAAACATATAGAAATATCATAGTTTATCATTTCAAATTTTTTTTATTTCTGCATATCCAAACGAACATATGAAATTTGAGATTGAAAACATCTCATTCATTATTCAAACCTTATTTGAAACAACTCTGCACATACCAAGAAAGAAGAATTCTCACCTCTTTCTCATATAGTGATAGAGGAATTATGAGTGGAATCATTTATCATTTAGATTGTTTCCCAGGAACAATGAAACTCAAAGACAAGAGCCAAAGTAACAAGTATCTCAAATTTTAAGAAACGTTCCTGATCATAAACAGCCATGTTTTCCCCCCTTATTCTGAAATAGTATTCCTTTTCTGGATACCTATATTCCAGAATTCCTCAAATGTCAAGTGATCTTCAAGCCAGAATTGACAGAAGAAACAAAGGCCATTGACTAGCCTCAGATGTTGGGAAAATAAAAACACTAATGTCAGAATTGGGACTAGTTACTACACTAACTAGGTGAAAAAGAGGTTAAGACACCATTAATAAAATAATCCTCAACACAAAACATTTTTACAGATTAGACTGAAGCAACAGAAGCAAGAGAGATGAGAGAAAAAATATATATTAGAAAAAATGATGGCAAAATCAGAGTTCTACAATGAGTATTTCAGAAGGAATGAGATAACTGTTTAGAATTAATGATTACAACAATTTCCAGATCAGACTCCTGCTTCCAAGGAAACCATGTTAAAGGGATGCTCACCAGGATGGCTAGGGAATCTGAGTAAACTGATGGGGAGGAAGGGAGACAAAATCTTTCAAGGGATAGAACCATACCACATATCAAAAGGAGACATTACTCTGTTCCCCCAAAACTATAATGCTTGACCATTCAGAATGGTCTTGAACAAAAACCAATTTAAATTGTTTTATTTTGACAAGGGAAAACAAATAGTTGGATAGTTTACTAATATTTCTATCAAAGCTAGTAAAATAACAGAAAAAATTTAAGCACTAAATAATCCAGGAAAATCTCTTTATCTAATGTTTATCTAAAGTGGTTTCTATTCTTATTGAGTCCTCTGGCCTTCAAAATGGAATGTGTACTTTTCAAATTTCTGAGATCTGCTTCCCTAGCATAGTGCTCCTTGCATATAAGAAATGCTGGAGGATGGGGTGTCTGGGTGGCTCAGTCCATTAAGCCTCTGACTCTTGGTTTTGACTCAGGTGGTGATCTCATGAGACATGAGCTGGAGCCCTGTGTTGGCCTCCACACTCAGTGAGGAGTCTGCTTGAAGACTCTCTTCATCTTCTCCTCCCCCTGCATGTGTCTCTCTTTCTCAAATAAATAAATCTTTTTTTTTTTTTTTTAAGATTTTATTTACTTATTTGACAGAGAAACACAGCGAGAGAGGGAACACAAGCAGAGGGAGTGAGAGAGGGAGAAGCAGGCTTCCCGCTGAGCAGAGAGCCCCAAGGGGGGCTTGATCCTGGGCTCTGGGATCATGACCTGAGCCAAAGGCAGTCGCTTAACCAACTGAGCCACCCAGCGCCCCTCAAATAAATAAATCTTAAAAAAAAAGAAAAAAAAAAAGAAATGCTGGAGGAGATAGAACAAACATAAATTTCTTTAAACAATGAATTATTCAATTAATATCAGAAGCTCTATTACTATTTGTTAAATTTATTTCCTATCTTATTCATATCTTATTCATTTGACATTTGCTTGAATAGTTAAAATATTATAAATTATTTCTCAAAGTAGAATTTTACTATTATCATTTGGGACAACTTCCCCTCTATCCCATAATTTTATGATTAAGGAAAAAAGCATGATAGAAAATAGGAGTGATTATATCTTACACCTGAGATTGATATTGATAAGGTTTAGTACATATATACATATATATATTTAAAAAATCCAAGAAGTCCCCAAATTATTAGTGTATTTTATATTACTTGCAAAGCAAGTTTGGAAACTATTGGAGGGTGTGGAGTGTGGTGGTTATGTTATAGGGCTTCATATTTTGCATTGTTGTTATAAACTTTTTAGAGAAAGGTAAATACCAATAAACCAAATTGACAAAAATTATTGTTTTCATGTCTTCAATGATAAAACAACTCTGAAGCAAATGAAAATTATGAAAAAATGAAATTAATGTTTACTTTTCACAATACTATGTTTAAATGGCTTTGATGGTAAATTTATGCTCATTGTGTATATCATAACTATTCTCATTTAAGATATGTTTTAATTTAAAATTTATAAGTTTTACCAAAATAAATTGAGTTGTCATTTTTATTAACTTGTACTTAAGTTTATCAAAGTATTCCATTTTGTAGCTTTCTGTCTATGGGGCTTTTTAAAAGACACTGACTCCATTTTTTTTTTTCCCTAACAGAAATCCAGACTTTTATTTGTTTTTAAGTAATAACGAATCCCTAGAAATACTTGTTAAAGTATAACTCACCAAAAGTCTTTCACTTTTATTTTATATTAACAAACTAAAAAAAAAAAAGAAAGAAAAAAAACAAACTTCCACATTTTACACATCAGATTTGTGAATTTCCAGGTATGAACTCAGATAATACAAACTTTTCTCATTCAGCCTTATGCATTTCCTTGCGTTTTCTCAAAGCTCAAGCTGCTATGAGAATTGTAACTTTGGTGCAATTTCCATAAACCAATTCACTATGGGATGTTTATCTGTTCCAAGAATGAGCAGGGGGTTTAGGCAGAAGTAGGGAGAAGAGTGAACCATACATGGGGGAGGATGGCGGCTGGGGTAACAGGCTAGCAGATTTGTAGGCACAGAATAATAGGGTCTCAACCCTAAGAAGCAAAATCAGGCAGCTTTAATTTGTGTGTGTGTTTTGTTTATGTGTTCTTTTTTTTTTCTCTCTCTCTCCTCTCTGACTACAAAAGGGAACAGAAGACCTGCTTAGGAGAGGGTTAGATGAGTCCTATGTGGTCAAAGGGAACAATAGGGGCATGTTAGTTGATCAGAAAGATGTTTTCACACTGTTTCTCATAGATGGTCCCTGGAGACAACTTTCTTTTTTCCTCTCTCTGTCTCTCTCTCTCTCTCTTTTTAATTACCAAGCATGACATTCATGGTTATTTCTTCTTTCCACCCAGTTGACTACAAAGGGTCCAGCTCTTCAGCCCCTTGTTGGTCAGGCCTGGGGGAGGAAGTGACAGAAGGCTCGCCTTATTTACCTTAGCGGCTTCCCGGTGTAATCTGGTTAATCATGTGGCTAATGGGAGGACACCACGGGTCCCCACACACTGTGCTCCACAATGAGGACTCATTCATATTTAATACAATAGAGTGTTTAAGTCATTCCACGCTTTGTGGAGAAGATTGGCTTTCTTTGTGTGGCGACTCCTGCGAGGCCTGTCCCCCCTCCTCCTCCTTCAGACAGGCATATGTTCCAGCTCCTGCCTGCTGCAGCTGGGCAAGGAAAGAGCAGGCTTCTTTCTTTCTCTTTTCTTTTTTTAAAAAAAACCAATGAATTGATTACTGCTGTGTGAAATGTGGGCTGAAATGGTCCCCTCTGCCCCGTGGATGCATATTTTAGCCTTTTGCTATTCTAATATTTCACAGCAACACATCTTAAGAGGAAGCGGGGCTCATGTTCCTCAAGTTTGCCATTGTGCACACAACAATCTGTTGAGCACAAAAGAAAAATAAATAAATAAAAGCGGTGAGATGGTGACCTTGTTCTTTGAATATTTCACATGGGCGGCGCTGCAGAAGCCTGGGCTCTGGAGCGAAGAAAGAATAAAGGCGGGGCACTTGGGAAATATTCTCCTTCCGCCTGGAATTTTAAAACAACCAAATTGAAACTAGTGTCTCATCAAAACAGTACCACTTGGCCCGCGGATTTGATTTGAGAGAAGAAAAAACATGAGGTCTCCCTCCTAAGGAGATAGATAATGCATACAAAAATTCTGTCACACTCCATAGGAGAAACTGACATTTTGGGGGAATAACGGAAATTAGTGACTTTTGATCTCTGAAACACAGATTTTAATGTTTTTAATGCTTTAATTTTTTTTTTTCAGATTTGGTTCAAATAATAAAACAATTGAGTTACTACAGCTTTTGTCCTGTCTTCAATCTATTTCAAGCAAATCTCTTTCAGCCAACTACTTTAGTGACAAGCTGAGTCCAAAAAAATAAGACATCACTCCCATATACATAGTAGGATATAGTTCAATCTCTATTTGGATAATAAGAATGGACTTTCAAAATAAAAATGTAAATTTTAACATTTTTACTCCCAAATGTTGTGAAATGACTAAAGTCTTAAGAGTTCTAAAATCTTCCATAAGCTCTCATGTTATCTTAAGTCCTCCAGTGACAAGATCTTAAATAGAGAATTTTTATAAGAAGGGTCATGAGGAAGAGCGTTTCTGTTTAGAGCAACAAGCAAACAAAAAATCGTGAGCTGGTCAGCCTCCACTTGAAACTGTGTTGGTTCTGATTCAACCCAATGAAAAAATATTCTGCTGAAATGACCATATATAAATGGATCCCACTCACATATTCATGAAAAATGGAGAATTATTGCCCAGCAGAATAAATAACCAAAGGAGATGATGGCATTTATTTTTAATACTATATAGAGTTGCCCTGGTCTAAGATCATTCTGATATGATACAGCCCAAAGCAAAGGATTAAGCTGGTTGATTAATCCCACTCCTCGCAGCCTCCTAGCACACACCTGTCATATTAGCAAGGGAAGATGGTAGAAGCCATCCACATAACTTTATGTAGACCTGGGCAGTGGATGCTCAACTCCCATTACAAACTTTATTTTTTACTCACCAATGTTGAGAAACAAATTGCCTAAAACATCAAAGAGCACACTTCTATGAGTCATTAAAAGGATAACTTCATAAATTAGCCAAGGTTGCAAAAGCAATTTAACAGTTGCTTGGCTGATTTTATAAACCACATGTGGAATTGCTTGATTTGTTTCTATTTATATAAGACCCTTTTGCTTTTTATGGTCAGCAAATGATGGGACATAGGTTAGATATAATGTAGACTGTTTTTATTATTCTTGAATGTTCATACACAAAACTACATGGTAACAAAGAGAGCATTGCCTATATTACTCTATAATTTTTATGTAATTCATTGGAAAAAGCAAATATTTAAAAAGGAAATGAAGGAAGTTGAAACCAAAGTCTCTTCTAAATGTGATTTATTTAAAAAAAAAGAAAGAAAGAAAGAAAAAAGCTCAAGGTAGAGATTAACCCAAAGATTTTTCTGTGACTATAGAAAAGGAAGTATAGAGAAAGGGAGTCAGCTTTGCAGGAAGAGAAGTCTTAAATATCTTAGGTTAACTTTGTTTATTCAAATATAGGAAACCAAAGTGAACCAAAACCTTAATTAAAGTTTACTCTTGCCAGCTTCCATCCACCCCCTACACCCCCCACCGCCCCAGCTGAGAGGTTTCATCTTCTTATCCTCCACTTCATTAGAGCCTTAACAATCCATTATCCCTTCCCTAATCCTCCACTGTGCCAAGGAGTGGGGTTATTAGAGTACTTGAAGGGTTGCTGTCATTGTGATAGAGGTGTGAATTGATCACTAAGATGACAACTGGTGACAAGTCTGGTTTATTAGACTGCTACTTTGCCTCTTAATTACAAATGATTAGCCTGCCTGTGAGAGGTAGAAAACAGAAGAAATAACTGCTTTTGTTCTTATCACTTACTATATTTACCTTATTGTTTTGATTTCCTTTCTAATGTGACATTTTTTTTACTTTACTAAGAGATCTAGACATTTCCCAAAGACCACCGTAAGAATCCTTTTTTTTTTTTAAAGATTTTATTTATTTAATAGAGAGAAACACAGCCAGAGAGGGAACACAAGCAGGGAGAGTGAAAGAGGGAGAAGCAGGCTTCCCACAGAGCAGGGACCCCGATATGGGGCTGGATCCCAGGACTCCAGGATCATGACCTTAGCGGAAGGCAGGTGCTTAACGACAGAGCCACCCAGGTGCCTCAAGGAACTTCTTTAATAACTCTTACGGTGCAGGGCTACTGTAAGTGAATTTTGTTTTGTTTTGTTTTCATCTGGTTGAAATATCTCTGTTTTGCTTTCACTTTGAAGGATATTTTTGTTGAATATAGACTTCTAGACTAACAGGTTTTTTTGTTTTTGTTTTTGTTTTTGTTTTGTTTTGTTTTGTTTTGAAGCACTTAAAATATGTTATTCCATAGTCTTCAGGCTTCCATTGTCTCATTTGTGAAATTGGCCTTCATTCTTACTTTTGTTTCCATACATGAAATCCAGTTAATTTGTCTTATTACAGAGTCCTGATTTGCAAATTTATTACTTGCTAAAATTTATTTGTAACCTCCAAATCAGTCATTACAGCACTTTTGTTGTAATTCATGAACATGTGCCGAGTGGTGAAAAGTTTGAGTTCCTGATGTGCAAGTTTTCAGCTATAGTTGGACAAGGTATTGCCCTACTTTCTTTTTTCAGCTCTCACATTTAAACAAGGGTACCAGGTACCCCAGAATCCTTATTTTTTAAGCTGACATTTTTTACTAAAATGTGTTTCAAGAAAATCTACTTTAAGATTTTCCAGTATGAAATTTTTCATTGAAACTTATTTCAAGAAAACCTAATTTTAACTGTGAAATTATTTCATGTGCCCCCAGTTGAGGTATTAATTTGGATTCACTTGTATATTTGTTTTTCTCCATCTTAGTTCAAAGGAGATAAGTAAAGTTTTGGGAAAAGCAATCATATTTCTGTACTTTGGTTGTTTTCTGTTAAAAGGAGAGAACAGATTATAGATTCCATAGTTCTTCATTTGCTTAGAAAGATTTTAAGCACCAATAGTTTACTATGAAATAACTGCAATTTATTCTTTTACTTATACCTAAGGTTAGCTTGGGATACACATCACTTAAGTTAACTGCTGAATCTACAATTGGAACCATGAGGATTTTAAAATATTGAATGTTTTTGTTTCCAAAACATTTTTATCTTTTTTTGTTTGCCTCTTTTTCTTTCTTTTTTTCTTGCTCACATGACTGATTTTAAAAGTTTTCCTTGAAGTATAGTTTTTCCCATCTTTCTGTTGATTAGATCCTAAAAGAACCCACACATTCAGCATTCAGCATAATGAAACTAGAGATCATGATGGCCAATTGTAATAATTAAAGTAGAGCATTCCTAAACTCTGGTTTAGTAGTTAAAAATTGCTTTTTTACTGATAACTCAAAGTCTTGATTTTCACTTAGAGTGAATACCAGAGATTTTAATTTCAAAATTTTACATATTTTAATATGAAAATTATAGTAATCAAATCAGTAGGAACAAAATGTTGTAGATGATTGCTTTTCTTTCGAATCTAGCCACAGCAGGTAAGAAATGTGTACATTTCCCTTCCCTTTGCATTCATTTATACTTGTTTTGAACTCAAATCAAAGATATAAAAAAGAAGGATCATGGCCTCATGGCCGCAATCAAGGGGGAAATTGGCCTGATTATCCTCAGCACACCAAATGGACCCTTGGAATAGCAACGTCTCTTTTGATTATATAATATTCTTCACAGACAAAAATGAGCACTGAGGTTAACATATTTCAAGAACTGAAATTTTCAAAATCACTTTTTGTTAACTATAATTATTTTTTACAAAAAAATTGTATGACATCATAAGGTTAATGGTGCATTGGAAATCAAACCAATTACTCAGAAGTCTTAAAATATTAATCCTATATATGTAAATATGTTTTATATAGTGTATAATATCACACAGAGAACCAGTATTTGGCTCATATAAATTATTTTGATCTTGGGACAATATTATTATTATTTTATTCAGGACAATATTATTATTTTATTCATTATCTTAACACCTAAAAACTTGAAACACAGGAAAATCAGTGAGCTGCTTACAGTTTACAATTGATAAATCATTAAATTATAAAACTCATGCATAATTCAGAATTTATAAATTAGGTTTTTTAATGTTAGATTTAGCTAATAATTATTGAAACAAGATAGAAGTACAGTTAAAGTGGATTCTGGTGTCAGATTGTTTTATTTAAATTCTGAGTCAACCACTTACTAACTTATGTGATAGTTTTCTGACCTATAAAATAGAAATACTAGTAGAAATTTACTCATATTGGTGTGAAGGTTAAAAGAAATAATATGTAGAAGACATTTAGATGAGTGCCTAAAAAATCTTCAGCTAATATCATACTTGAACAAATGAAGGCTTTCTTTCTAAGATTAGGATCAGGACAGAGATATTCTCTCTTACCACTTCTTTTCAACATACTGGAAGTTTAAATCAGGGAAATTAGTGAAATGAAAGAAATAAAAGGCATTTCTATTGGAAAAGAATATGTGAAACTCTATTTACACATGACCTCCTATGTAAAAAATCCTAAGGAATCTATTTAAAAAAAAATGCTACAGGGTGCCTAGGTGGCTCAGAGAGTTAAGCCTCTGCCTTTGGCTCAGGTCACGATCTCAGGGTCCTGGGATCGAGTCACACAGTGGGGCTCTCTGCTCAGCAGGGAGCCTGCTTCCCCCTTTCTCTGCCTGCCTTTCTATGTGTGATCTCTCTCTCTCTATCAAATAAATAAATAAAATCTTTTTTTAAAATGCTAGAACTGGGAGCCTGGGTGGCTCAGTTGGTTAAGCAACTGCCTTCGGCTCAGGTCATGATCCCGGACACCGGGGATCGAGCCCCACATCGGGTTCCCTGCTCCGTGGGAAGCCTGCTTCTCCCTCTCTCACTCCCCCTGCTTGTGTTCCCTCTCTTGCTGTGTTTCTCTCTGTCAAATAAATAAATAAAATCTTAAAAAAAAATGTCTTATAACTTTAAAAGCATCCACGTTTTTAAAAAAACCTTACTTGTTTACTGTTGCAGTAGAACCATTGGCTGGGCTCCTTTCCCTTTTTAATATATTTAAGTGGTAAGTTTTCTGCATGAAACCTCATAATTTCCTTTGTTTTTCTATTATTACCTTTGATGTTGAGCTATCACCTTTACGTTTTTTTCTCTGCTGTATCTATCATGTTCATAGTGATAAGAGAATGCCCATTCATTGCAGTAGAAATACATTTTATAACTTTTCAAAACTTAGAGGCATACATCTGGGTTTGGAGATTCTGGTTCTATAGATATCAAGAAACCCAAAAGAAAACTACTGATCATCACTTTTTTTTTTTTTTTTTTAAGATTTTATTTATTTGACAGAGAGAAACATAGCCAGAGAGGGAACACAAGCAGGGGGAGTGAGAGAGGGAGAAGCAGGCTTCCTGCTGAGCAGGGAGCCGGATGTGGGGCTCAATCCCGGGTCTCCGGGATCATGACCTGAGCCGAAGGCAGTCGCTTAACCAACTGAGCCACCCAGGCGCCCCTGATCATCACTTTTAGGCACAAAATCTCTTTGAGTTTCTGAATGCATAATTACTATGCCAGGTGTACAACAGAATTTAAGAACTGAAGGAATCTAAGATGTCATCAAATCCAGGACTTCTCAGACTTGGTAAAGCATGAAGTGTAACTGGGAAACTCTTAAAACAGGTCCCTGTTTCACAGTAATAGTAAGAGGTATCTGTATGTCAATGGCTATATCTATGTGTCTATATCTAGTATCTGCATATAGCAATATCTATTATAATTTATCTATCAATCATCTATCTATATGTGTCTATTTATCATCTATCATCTATTTATCATCTATCTTCTTTCCAACTGTCTATCTATTAATACAGCTGATAAGACTGTACTCTGAACAAAAGTTGCTAATGAAACCATTCTGTTTTGGCTATGCCACTGAGAGTGTATTGACATTCTTAGATTTCAAACACTTACAAGGAGATGTACTTATATAACTTGCTTTGTAAAATCCTAGCCACTCCGCCGCCCCTCCAAAAAAATGAGGCAGTGGAGCTGAGAAGTGTCTGTATTATATTTTAGATTATAATCACGAGCTTATGACTCTTACTCTCCCTAGTGCCAGAAAGCACAATATATTTTACTTCCCTGTGTAACTGGTCAGCCTGAGCCCGATTCTGGCCAACATTAGGTGCTAAATGAATGTTTGCCGAATGCAACTGAGGATCTTGACTGTCTTCAATTAGAAGTAAAGAAAGGGCAATAAGAAAAGAGGATGGCAATGCAACCCCTTCCCAATTTCCATTATTTAGGGGCTAATTATCATGTTTCTCGATGCCTTGTACTTCCCGTGCCCAGCTCATTTCACTGCTCATTAGCATGTCCACCACACCCGAGGGTAGACAAGAGTTAATAAAGTGATTATAAGGGATAATATGCAAATGAGCCATGCTGGTTTGGTAGTCAAGTAGTTTGCAATTCTTGATTAACAGGAGACTCTGGGATTATCTTGGAATTTTCACTCTTATGTATCCCCCTGTTGGTGAACATATACAATTCAGAGGATAGACTTGGTCTACAACTCTTTGGCATAAAAATCAGCATTCACTGGCTGTCCAGCCACCTGAACTGTGATAGGTGCCAACACATCAGAGAAAATAGATTCAAAAGAGCCTGGCAGACTGAAAGGCCTTGAAGCAAAACTTGTAATCTGATTGGCAAGCAGTATAATAAAGCAGAAGTGGAGTTATGTGTGTGTTCTATATGATACTACGGTAGAATCCCCATGTCAGCATTTTGTACAGCTGCAGTCTGTTAATTGTGCAAGCAGAAGGACATCCTGAAGGGTCATTATGGTAATTTAAATGGGGAGAAAAGCTTAGGTAAAGACCCCTACATCAGCAAAAGAGGAAAGATTAGAATTTGGAATGTGAGGCTCACCTAGTGATTTGTTTTATATCCCACACTGATGATAGGAATCAAAAGGGAACAGGTTGAAGAAGGAAAAGAAGTCAATGAAAAACCAAGTCCTTTACAAGTCCAATCTAAAAACAGTTGTTAGATAAAACTAATAAAGAAAAAAGAAAAAAAATGTAAAAACTGAAGGGATCTAAGAAATCACCAAGTCCACTTTCTCAGGCATTGCTAAGCATCAAAAGAAACTAGGATGCTCCTTTAAATACAGATCCTTGGGCCCAATTCCCAGTTTCTGTTTAGTGTACCTGGATGACAGTAAGAGATATCTATATGTTTAAACGTCTGTGTCTGTGCATCTATCTTTATCATCTGCATATTATTTGTAGATAGAGAGAGATAGGGATAGATAAATAAATACAAATAAAGATAAATCACCAATTATCTATTTATGCCAATGGATTATCTATTATCATCAAGTATCATCTATCTTCTATCATCTATTTATCTATCATCTATCTATCATCATCTACTTATCTATCTATCATCTGTCAATCTACCTATGTTCTTAAAGCTTCACAGAAATCCTGATGTACTGCCAATTTTAGGAATCACTGATTAATCTAATTTTTCATTTTAAAGATATAGTAACTAAGATCCACAAAGATTATGTTACAGTCAAGTTATTTTCTGAACTGTTAGAAGGAGAGCCAAGTCTCTTGATTCTCAGTTCAACATCCCTCTTTCTATCCCATAAATCACAATGAGATAAAGGTGCAAAGGAAAAATGAAGATGATACGCAAAAAAATCAAATGAAGCAGAATTTGGAAAACAGAAATAAAAAAGTCATGTTTTCTGAAAATTATATGAAACTGTATGAAGACCACCTTTTAAAACTGTTTTCACTCCAAAGACATCCAGTGCACAAAATGCAGAGGAATAGCAGATGGGAAGGTTGACTTTTCACTCAAGATACCACAGAATGGCAAGTACTTTTGTGAATTCATCCCAGCCCAGAAACCAAATATCAGCTTTAAAGAACCAGAGATAAGGTGTTATTTTGTCTGTTTATTTTGTTATTTATACATCTCAGGCACAGGTGATCAGATTTACAGTAACTTGAAGTCATAAAAGCCATAAATATAAGCTAAGGTCCCAGTTGATTAGTTTAAAATGAGAAAAATCAGAGTAACAGAGTAGTAGATAATGTTTTAAGCAGTGCAATCTCTCTTGTAATCAATCACACTGGGTTGTGATAAGTAATAAGCTGCTTGGTGGGTATAAAATAAAAAGAAAAAATTATATAACCCTATCAAAGTATCACCTGGCTAAGGTTGCTAGTAGTTTTCTTCATTATGACCTTGTGTTTCTAAGTGAATGGACAGTTTCTGAGGTTTGTAGGATACTTCTGGGCAGGAAGAGTGAGAACAAAAAAGTTCTACCTTAGTTTCCTCCATTTTAAATTTTACACTTTAGCTCCTTTTACTTAATATAATGTTTTCAAGGTTAATCCAATGTCGTAACATGTCTCAGTACTTCTTTCTTTCAAATAGTATTTTGTTGTATGGATATAACCCATTTGTTTACTCACACAGCAGCTGATAGATATTTGAATTTTTTCCATTTTTAGATACTATAAATAATGCTGCCAAAAACATTGATATGGAGGTCGTTGTGTCAGTATATTTTAATCCCTTTTAACTAAAAAGCTCAGTGTAGAATTGCACAGTCATGTGTTAACCCTGTATTTAACATTTTGGGCAACTGTGGAACTGTTTTGTAAAGTGACTATACCGTCTGACATTCTCACTAGCTACTTATTACTATCTTTGTGATCATGTCCAACACAGTAAGTGGGAGGTGGTATCTCATTTGATTTGAATTTCTCCAGTGACTAATGGTATTTAGCATTTGCACATGCTTCTTAGCTATTTCCATGTTCATATTGGCCATTTCCATATCTTCTTTAAGTATGTCCATTCAAATCATTTTTCCATTTTGAAAATTGATTTTTGGGGTGCCTGGGTGGCTCAGTTGGTTAAGCGACTGCCTTTGGCTCAGGTCATGATCCCGGAGACCCAGGATTGAGCCCCACATCAGGCTCCCTGCTCCGTGGGAAGCCTGCTTCTCCCTCTCTCACTCCCCCTGCTTGTGTTCCCTCTCTAGCTGTGTTTCTCTCTGTTAAATAAATAAAACTTTAAAACTAAATAAAATAAAATAAAATTGGATTTTTTTTATCTTCTTGTTAGTTATACTTCTTTTCATATTCTGGATACAGGTCCGTTAACAGGCAAACGTTTTACAAATATTTTCTCCCAATCTGTAGCCTGTGTCTTATTTATTTTTTAAATGTTAACCTTTATTTCACAAATAATTTGAATTTTAATACAGTTCAATTAATCAATTTTTTAATGTTTTGTGTCATATCTAATAACATTTTGCCTAACACAAGACCATGAAAATTTTCTGTTTTCTTTTTGGAAGTTTTATGGTTTTAGCTTTGATCTATGATGCACTTTGACTTATTTTTTTATATGATGTGAGGTAAGGATTAAAGTTTACTGCTTTACAAATGAATATCTAGTTGTCCAACACTATTTGTTGAAAACACAATTCTCCCATTGAAGGTCTTGGCACCTTGTTGACATCAATTGACTGTAAATGTAAGAGTTTATTTCTGGATTCTGAATTCTACTCTATGGATATAGGTTTCTATCTTTTTACCAATACCACATATTACTATAGCATTGGAGTGAGTTTTGAAATTGTAAAGTGCTAAGTTTCCCGACACTGTTACTCTTTTCCAAAATTGTTTTGGCTACTCTGGGTCCTTTGCATTTTTATATGAATTTCAGAATGAACACTTCAATTTATGCAAAAGAGTCAGCTATTGGGTGATAGGGATTGCATTGAATCTGCAGAACAATTTTGAGACAATTGCCATCTTAACAATATTATGAATTCTAATCCATGAAAGCAGGCTGTCTCTCCATATTTACTTAGGTTTTTCTTTAATTTATTTCAACAATATTTTGTGGTTTTTAAGCCACAAGTCTTGTACATCTTCTGTTAATTTGAATTCTGAGGATTGGAGCAGGATTTTTTTGTTTAGTTGTTGGTTTTGGTGGTTGGTTTTTTTTTTTTATGTAATCATGAAGGGAATTGTTTTTTCAATTTTATTTTTGGATTATTTACTGCTAGTATATAAAAATGAATTTGAAATTTGGATATGGAACTTGTTCCTACAGCCTCGATGTGATCATTTCTTAGTTCTAGCATTTTTTCAAATAAATAAAATCTTAAAAAAAAATAACTCATATAATGATGTTTTAAATTAATTACTTCGAATATGTCTCCCAAAATCCTAATATTCAAAAGTGTGCTGCAACATCAAAAAGCAGAACAGAAAAGAGAACTCCTGGTAGAAGAGGAGTAAAACTGGCCTATAAGTATGCTTGGTTGAGTTAGTTCTTGACATACAAAACAAAACAAAACAAAACAAAACAAAAACACGTCAATTATTATGTGTGTGTTTCTTGATGCCCTGGATTTACAAGATGCCTTTCCACTGGTACTGTGCATGTACTACTTGCAGCACTGGAAAATCAAAATCAAAACTTCACCCACACCAGGAGTTTTGATACAGCTTCAGAAAGTCTTGTGGCATCCATTACCAAGTTTTTGTCAATGTTCAATACTACTTGTTTTTAATTGTGGGTTTCTTACTTTTATAATTCAATGGTATTTACCAGTGCCTATTTCTCATAGCAGGAGTAATGTATGAAAATTTGCATCTGTAATATTGTGATATGGTTCTTGGCACAGAACTACTAAAACTCTTGTAATTTCCTGAGTGAAAGCATCTTTTGTTCTATTTGGTATTAGTCCCCAGTTCCTTACACAAGAACTTATAAGACCATTGGAATCTCTGGAGTGACAACAGTGTCTTATTGTATGCTAATGAGATGACTGGAGGTCAGTCCCCCTAGACAGCTTCAGGATGGGGACTGCTCTTCAGATTTGCAAACTGGAGCTTTCAGCCTCATCCCTGATCTCTGGGGAGTTAAGAAGGGCTGGTCACTGTACTAATGTTATTGGCCAATGTTATTTAATGAATCCTGCCTGCATAATGAAAGCTCCTTAAAAACCCCTACACTATGGGGTTCAGATAGCTTCTATGTTGGTGAACACATTGAGTTGCTTGGAGAGTGTGTACCCCGAGGGAACAAGGAGGTCCTGCACCCATTCCTGCCCCCATACCTGGCCTAATGCATCCCTTCCATTTAAATCTTCCTGAATTGTATCCTTACAACAAACTAGTAATTGTACATAAACTTTTCCTGAGCCCTCTGAGCCATTCTAGAAAATGATCAAATCCAAGGAGATGGTCATGGGAACCTCTGATTTACAACTGGTTGGCCAGAAATATGAAAGGCTTGGAACTTACCTTTGGTGTTTGAAGTGGGGACAAGCTTGTGGTCTGAGTCCTTATTCTGTGGGGTGTGCATTAATTCTGGGTAGTTTGTATCATAATTGAACTTAATTGTGGGACACCCAGTTGGTGTCTGGAGAGTTGAAGAATTGATTGGCATGAGAAAAAACTCATACATTTGGTGTCAGAAGTTCTCTGTGAGTGGAAAGAAATGGTAGCATCCTCTTTACAATTGCTTTGAGAATACTTCATACTTATATAGCTATTTCCCCTGGTGAGCATAACCTGTGTCACAAATTAAGAGAAAATCATTAATATGTACTTATTTCTCCAAGTTGTACAGACAAAATGTTTTCTCTTGGACAGTCTTGGAGAAGTCACCATTGATGACTTCATTACTTAATTTTAGAAATCTGTGTTGAGTGTCTGATTTATGTGAGGCAGTATCTCCCATGATAGGGATACCATGATGGTCAAGTTAAGCAATAACTTTGGTCTCAAAGTTTAGAATCTAATGAGTAGAGCCATCCATCTTGTGCCAATCTCTATTTGCAAAGTTTTGCGATTTGGATGTCCATGAATTCCTACTGAGCTCCGGGTAATCCATTAATTCTCCTTAGTGCAATATCTTTCATAAAGCATGTCTGTCTTCTCCCCTGCTCCCATGCCCACCCAAATCTGCTTTGGTGCCAAGTATTTTCCTAGCAGCTTCATTACAAAATATTTTTTAGTTCTTCCCCTGTAGTATACACCAATTCAGTGGTACCTATGAAGCTGCCATCTACATTGTATATCAACAAGAAAATAAAGAAAGGAACTGGAGAGAAGATGCTCATTTCCATGCCAGATGCCTATTATATGCACTGAACTGACCCACTAAAAACAAAGTGGCCCTTTTGATGAATTCATAAAATATCCAGAGAAAGCAGATTTCAGTTTGTTTGCTTGTTTGTTTCCAACACTCATTTGAAACAGTTTATTTATTTATTTATTTATTTATTTATTTTTTTAAAGATTTTATTTATTTGACAGAGAGAAACACAGGCAGAGAGGGAACACAAGCAGGGGGAGTGAGAGAGGGAGAAGCAGGCTTCCCGCCAAGCAGGGAGCCCGATGTGGGACTCGATCCCGGGTCTCCAGGATCATGACCTGAGCTGAAGGCAGTCGCTTAACCAACTGAGCCACCCAGGCGTCCCGAAACAGTTTATTTTTTTAAAAAAGATTTTATTTATTTATTTGACAGAAAGAAACACAGCTAGAGAGGGAACACAAGCAGAGGGACTGAGAGAGGGAGAAGCAGGCTTCCCCGAACAGGAATCCCGATGTGGGGCTCGATCCTGGGTCTCCAGGATCATGACCTGAGCCAGAAGCAGTCACCTAACCAACTGAGCCACCCAGGTGCCCCTGAAACAGTTTCTTTAATGTCTCTCAGATTTTCATGAAAATGAAGATGTCACCATTATTTTATATGTAATTTCTTCATAGAGTATAAGAGTATAACTGAAGATTAATGGTTATGATTTTCAAAGTTAAGAACTTTTTAATTGGCTTTTCCATGCACTCAGATCACAGAACTTTTCTTTTCATATATATATGAAATATTATATATTCATATATATACATATTCTATTCATATATATATGAAATATTATATATATATACATATTCTATTCATATATATATATATATATATATGCTGAGGAAAAATTTCTTAGAATAGGCATTAGAAAGAAATTATCTTTGGAAGAATTCTTCACAGAGGAAGGACATTCCTATGCCCAGGGGACTGTGTTCCAGTAGCATTTATTCCTTGAGTCCTGACCTTTAGTCATGGTCCTTGCCTCCCTGTATCCACTAATACATCTTTTCAGCTGGGCAGGGAAGATCTTCTCTGCATGTTCTATTCTGGGACTGAATGATTTTGTGTGTAGGCTAAGAATTACCACACAGGTCTCCATGTATCTGAAGGGACAGTTTGTTTTCAGAAAACTATAAAATACTTTCAGTGTTAACTTGAATTGGAAAAAAAAGAACAAATAAAAGTTATCTGGATACTTGGGTACATGATTCATATCTTCCTTTGTTTACTTTGTTGTCTGGTTTTAGTTTGTTCTGTTTTGTTTTTCTAAGTCAGATCTCCTATATGTTGATTTTCTGGTTTTTGGGGATTGAAGGGGAGAGTTTTGCTTTGCTGTGCATCTCCATGTAGAGACTAGAGTCCAACACACTCTTTGTGGTCTATAGTGAACCCCACAAAGACATTTATATTGTAAAAAAAAGCAAACCTGGTCACTTTACCTTGACAACTGTGCATGGCTTTGGGTTGAAGAAAGAAGGACATAGTTCTATACTGACAAAACAGAGGATAGGAGAATAAATAAGAAAAACAGGAGAAAAGTCCCTGAAAAAAATACTTTTCAGTCCTAGAAGGAAATACTCTTCATTTACTTTAATCCCTCTCATAGTACAATCAGAGTATCCTCTAACCCTACTCTTGAGTGATCATACGTACACAAGACGGTGAACATATCTTGCTCCCTGATGGATGCATTTCTCAGCATCATGTAAATTGAGTGTTGGGTATTCCCAGAAACCAGGATTTCTCTTTTAAAAGACAGCAGTTTTGATACATAAAGCTCAGAAGGTTCTGGTGAGATTGATGGTTCAGCTCAGAACTCTGACATTTGGATTAAAGCTGTACAGAAATGAATCTTGTATTTGACATTTAAAAGGGAGGTTTTTCTACAGCTTGTAGTTCCCTAAATCATACCAAAAGGAACTGCCATGACAGAATGGGCCAAGAAATCCTTCCCATTCATTTCTCTAGCTTCCCACATGATGGCCAATGAAGCGAGACTCAGAGTCATTACATACTCAGCGTCACAGCAATGCACAAACTAGTGAGGCAGTTCATGAATACTAACGATTATTCCTTTTTTTTTTAAAGATAGAATAGAAAAACTTGATTTGCCAACCACATCCACTGAGATCTTTAAGAAAGCATAACATCTGAAATGGCTTTCTTCCTTCTTCTTGAAGACATGTACTTCTTTGATTGTTTTTGAGAAATAGGGCAAGAAGTAGATTGACATGAGCTGGCTACATATGAGTGTTGAGAAAGAGAATTTCAGTGAGTCTAATAAAATGTCTCATGTAAATAAAACATTGAGAGTCTTTCCTCTGAAATGAAGCAATATATCAGCTTGATAGTTATATTTATAAATCTCCACAAGTTCAAGATCAATTAATATTTAACTCTAACATGTTTATCAAATCTAGTGAAATGATTCTCTCTCAACATTTTAGAATAGGAAATTTTGAAATAATTTTCTATAAAAGTTACAGGCACTTAAAAGGACAAAATATGCTTTTCCAATGTCATGGATTTGAGTTTTCAATAATGATGAATAGATTAGAGAACACCTTTAAAATACAGTCATTTATCTCTGTCTAGGTTATTCAAGAAGATTCTTGTTGCACTCATAAATGCTTCCATTTAGATCTCCTCTTTCCTGAAGTCATGGCTACAATTAAGTCATTAGTAAAATTGTCATTGTGATATTCTTTGCCAAAGACTACTGAAATACAATGATATAGAATATGTGCATTTGTATCATCTAAAGAATCTAAAATAAACCATCACATCTTATGAACCTACAAATATTTATTTAAAAAATGTCTTTGAAATTGAAACTATACCTGAAAAGGTTGATTGTATGTTTAACATAGTTTTAAGGCAATTAGATTAAAATAAATGGGTAAAAATATAATCACCTACTGGCTTTCTCTTGGGCTCACCTGTATTTTATGAATTGAACCTTCTTTGCCACCTCCTTGAATCTATGCAGTGGCTCCTTATCCATGCCATTTTCCCTATGTCCTCATGTCATGCCAAAATTCTTTCATTTCATAAGTAGGAGGGCAGATCTGAGAGACATTAAGAAGATTGAATCCACGTAAATTTATCATGGATCTAATTTGGACCTTTACAGAGAATACAAAATTTTTGCCTACTAGTAGTCTTTCTTTGACAGCTTTTTTTTTTTTTTTTAAGATTTTATTTATTTAATTGACAGAGAAAGAGACTACAAGTAGGCAGAGAGGCAGGCTGAGAGGCAGGCCAAGAGAGAGGGCGAAGCAGGCTCCCTGCTGAGCAGAGAGCCTGATATGGGCCTTGATCCCAGGACCCTGAGATCATGACCTGAGCCAAAAGCAGAGGCTTTAACCCACTGAGGCACCCAGGTACTCTTTCTTGGACATCTTAATGGATGTGTACATCATTCAGTAAGACAGACAAAAGAATTTGATGGCTGAGCATGGGGTGAGGGTGATCAGTTTAAACTTAAAACCTTCACATGGGGACATTCAGTGCATTGAATTTATAGGTCTGGGGTTCAGAAGAAAGGCTTAGAGGTTCAGAATGAGAAGCTCTATTGGCGCCTAGGTGGCTCAGTTGGTTAAGCCTTAGAGTCTTGATTTCAGCTGAGGTCATGATGTCAAGGTCGTAAGATTGAGCCCCACATGGGACTCCAACAGGGAGTCCACTTAGGATTCTCTCTCCCTCTCCCTCTGCCCCCTGCCACACACACTCTCTTTCTAGAATAAATAAATAAATCTTAAAAAAAAAAAAGAATGAGATGTACTATCTTAAGCTACAGAAAAAATAAGATTTCCAAGGAATAATGTGTAACTAAATGGTGAGAAGACTGAGCTCAGAAATCTGGAACATATAGTGTAAAGGTGATGGTGAAAGCTGTTCTATGACTGGTTAGAGATAAGAGAGCAACCAGGAGGAACTGAGTCAAAAGAAAGAAGAAAAGAAAGAAAGAAAGAAAGAAAGAAAGAAAGAAAGAAAGAAAGAAAGAAAGAAAGAAAGAAAGAAGGAAGGAAAAAAAGAGGAGAGGAAGAAAGAAAAAAGAGGAGAGGAAGAAAGAAAAAGGAGAGGGGGAGAGAAAAACATATGCCATTACTCTTGTCTCTTGTAAGCCCCAGAAATTAGCTATGTCTATTAAAAAGACATAAATTACATATGCCATGAGGATATATAATTAAACGTAGAAGTCAAAATACACACACACATGCATACATACATACATCACATGGAAGGCAAACAAAATTTACTTTATAGGAGAAACAGAGTACCCATCGTATCATTGATTTCCCATCATATGCAGACCCTCCATTCTACTGAACTTTAGATCTGTGACCTGGTAAATCCTCTTTGCTTTTATTTCACTGTTGGGAACTCTCAGATGCAAGTTTCTGTTTCATTTCTCCCCAATAAAAGAAATGCAGTCATTTAACCCTTCTCCTATCTTTGCAAGAAAATCTCTCAGTGTTTGATAAAACTGAAAAAGAAAGTACCCAAAGAGCATTAGCTTTGCTCTATCTACATCCTTTTTATATCAAGTTATCCTTTTTTCCTTGTTCTTTGCCCTTGTCTTTTAATTATTCAAGAGGCATTGTTTCCCAAGGAAAAAAGAGATCCAAAAACACTGGGCATGAGTATTTTCCCTGAAGCCTTCATTATACCATTCAGGAGAAAAAGTAAAGGGTTCATCCATTAAACTGTTGTTCTCCAGAGAACTTTAGTGAGGACTTTGCCTTTCTTGACCAGCATTCTCAGTGGTTCTTCACAATTACCACTTCAATGAGATCCATCAGTGCATACAGAAAACCTTCCTTTTATGAAAATAATTGGTCACAAAGTAAGGTCACCGCCAGTAAACAGTATAAAACTGAAACACCAAAAACCCCCCAAAAGGATTAGCTTATTTTTCTGAAACAGGATAAAGAGTGAAACAAAACTGACCAATGATGAGAGGCTACATACTGAAGTATACTGTAGAGATAGGAATTGTCACTTGTTTTAAGAATTCCATGCAGCTACATAATTTTGTACGTATTGGATATCTTTCCTCTCAAAAGTTGTGTTTTTTTCAATAATGAAGGAAAAATATATAACTGTTAGCACTTCAACAATAGTTTTCCCGTAGCACATGGGTAGATATTTTATTGACCCAGGAAAGTAACAAGTGGCTTGTTCACATGTTTAAAGTGCCCTGGGATCATTAACTTTCATCTTGTCAACCATCAAAGATGAGTAGTTGGCTAAATGATTAAAGATACAATTTAACTCAGCCCTGCAATTAGTGGAGCCAGGCTTGCAATTAGTGGAACACCTCTTTAAATATTGTAGGACCTGGTGACTATATTGATAATGATGGGTTGAGCTCATAAAATGAGGAGCAAATCAATATTTTAACACATATCTTCTCTGATCTGCATAATATCCACTCTCTGCTCAGTTTTCTGTTTATCTCCTCCTCATAAAGCGCGAAATTTAACAACATTTCTCTCTCGGATAAAGAAGAAAGAGGAGCCTCTGACAGCAAAGATGTACACTTCAGAAAGCTGTGAGACATTTGCACACAGGCCACCATTCAAAGAGAAAAGGGAAAAAAGTGGAATATCTCCCCTCTAAAAATATTCTGTGAAATAAGACAGGAAAGTCTTGGCTTGTGTGTAGACATAAAAGTGACCTCAGTCACTATGGTGCCCAACAAGAGAATGATGTGACTGCGTGTTTTCCTGGGTGCACAGCTGCCATAAAAAAAAAAAAGTAGTTATAAACACCCTCTTAGAAATATGTGCTTGCTTTATCTTTACTTTATCATGATCCTCCGAATGTGAGATTAAACTTTGGGAAAGAACATGGAAGAATTTCTGTATGCATTAGAGGGAATGTAACCATAAAACTTAGCCCAGTTTATTATAAATCCTATTTTTAAAACCTTAATAAAATCCATTAACATGTTCTAGGATTCCTTGAACCAGCATCTTGCCCAGTTTTCTTTTCTTTTTAAGATTTTATGTACTTATTTAAGAGAAAGGGAGAGATAGCAGGTGGCAAGGAAGAACAGAAGAGGAAGGACAAGCAGACTGTGCAGAGTGTGGAGGCTGAAGCACGACCCAATCCCATGACCCCTGAGAATATGACCTGAGAAGAAATCAAGAATTGGTGGCTTAACCAACTGAACCACTTATGTGCCCCACCCCTTTTTAAAGATTTTGGCTTTTTATTAATTTTCCTTTAACACTTTGTTTCATTTTTCACTGACTGGAGTTCTTATCATATGTACCCCATTATTAATCAACCTTGTTTAAAGTCTATCCATTCTTCTCAATCACTAAACTTATGCTGCACTTATTTGAACATTCAAACACCAATGTTTAGAAAATAAATGATCAATTTATTAAGCAAACAGTTCTGTTGTATATCTGATATCCAAATTTCAGATAAGACTTTATGTTTTTTAAGATTTTATTTATTTATTTGACAGAGAGACATTACAAATAGGCAGAAAGGCAGGCAGAGAAAGAGGAGGGAAGAAGGCTCCCCACTGAGCAGAGACCCCCATGCGGGCATCCATCCCAGGACCCTGAGATCATGACCTGAGCCGAAGGCAGAGGCTTTAACCCACTGAGCCACCCAGGCGCCCTCTATTAATTTTTGAAATAGAGAAAATATAAACTTATCCATTCCTTGGCAATTTTCAATTGCTTGGGCTATTATGGAAATCTATGGCACTTAAAAAAAGAAGTGTTATTTTTCTGTTTCTGTATACACTTCTAGACTACTTATTACTGCAAGGTGACTTATCTGGAAGTAAACAGCAAGAGTTTAAGGCATAAGATATTTATTATGTGTTAATACCTATACATTTAAGGGGAATGGAACTGCTTCACTTATGGCAAACGCTAAACAGTGAAGGACCACTCATGACACCTGTTGGTTCTAAGTAGTTAGTTCTAACTAAACAGGAAGTACTGAAGTGAGCACTGACTGTCTTATATTGGAGGGAAATGGCTCAGCCTTTCTGCTCCATCCTGCTTGGTCATAGGATTTGGGTTGCCTTGGGTAAAGCAGGACTTTAGGGTAAGACTGCTCTTTGAAGTTGAGGCAGACTGTGAAGAAGAAATCAACTGCTGGCTGCTTGCTGACTACACTCCCAAACGATGGACAATACGATCGTATGTCTACCACACTCATCACGTTTTCACTGCTTGCGACAGAAACCGTGGTCAAACTGGCTAAAATTCCATTGAATCAGGCCAAGTGTGGCTAACTGCATGGCTGCTAGCCACGAACACAGTTAACCTAAGATTCCTAGAAAATCTCCTGGCATTGATACTGAAGAACCAAACGTTCACCCTGTGACTTGAGGTTCGAGAACTGAAAGTGGGAAAGACTCATTCGACATTGAAAAATTGAGATGTTTTTACCCTAAGGAAACAAAAGGGATTATTGAGCAGAGGAGAGGAATAGTGACTTACTTTCCTCAACAGTCATTGGTCTAAAGGGCATCACCTGAGCCATGCTAGGCCAATCAGCTTTTCCTTCCTATAATTGGAAACTAAGAGGGGACATGGGCAGTAAAGATTGTTGGATGGGAATATGGCCTCTCAAAGAGAATTGTGTTTCTGCAGTGGCTTCTGAATCAATATTGGCATGTAGCACCACTCTTGGGGAAAATCTTGGTCAAGTTCCTCACTTGAAAAATGGGGGTAATAATGGTACCTAGAAACAGAAACTCTTTTATAATTAAAGAATTAGTCTATGCAAATCACTTAGCACGAATCCTGACATTTTGTAAGTGACAATAATATGAATTGTTATTTCTGTCATCATCATCATCATCATCATCATCATCATCATCATCAATAGTAGTAGTAGTAGTAGTTGTAGCAGTGTTGTAGAACATCTGTTAATCAAACATCTACCATGGGCCAAGCAGCATGCTGTATACTGTGGAAGATACCAACATAAATCAAACATAAATTCTGTGCTTAAGGACAGTCCAGTCTGGTGTAAAAAAAATAATGTATATAAATTATAAGCAATATACTTTATAGTCAGTTTGGATAAACAGACTTTGAATATCCCAGTCTCTGTAGCTGAAATGTTTCATGATATCATTATATATTAATAAACTGATGATTATAAGTATGTATACAAATATAATATGTTTATAACAGGTTAAGATGAAGGCAAAATATTTTAATGATTTGAATTGTTTTAAAAAAATATTCATTTCCTATAAACCCAGTTTAGATGTGTACACCAACTTTCTGAACAGTGAAAAAGAATATTAGAATATAGTCATCATAATGGGAGACTATATTTTTGCTATAAGTAATTAACCATTTGTTAGTATCTGTTCCTGGTTGAGTTCATTCAAAGTGTTATTCATAAGATTAAACAGAAGAAAATTCTTAATCTTAAAATAAAAATGTCTGTTTTCCACTCATTTGTGCCATACCCCTCCTTAACTTTAAATGCAGTAATTTGTTTTTCTTTATTATAAATGGGCTGGTTCACTGCCAAGATATGACCAGGCTGAATTTAATTTAGACTTCTCCAGGGCAGATATTATACTTACTCATCTGTGTTTGCTTAAATGTAAATCCCATGTATATAAATGGTCTTCATATATTCATAAAATGGATGAATAAACAAAAGAGCAATATACTTTTTTTTTTCTTTTTTTTAGTGAAGCAATGATGCCTGTCGAGGTCATTAAGAATACCAGGTGTGGACCCTGAACTACTGTTTTCTAAAAACTTTTTGCAAGTGGTCTTTAATGAGATGGTGAATTTATGTTAGAAGGTAAATCAACTCTCTCATAGACACACAGTTTTGTTCAGCTCATTTCTTTAGTAAGACTTTTTTTTTCTTTTCTTCTCTTTAAGATTTTATATATTTATTTGACAGATAGAAATACAGCTAGGGAGGGAACACAAGCAGGGGAAGTGAAAAAGGGAGAAGCAGACTTCCGCTGAGAAGGGAGCCTGATGTGGGGCTCTATCCTGGCACTCTGGGATCATGACCTGAGCAGAAGGCAGACGCTTAAGGACTGAGCCGCCCAGGCGCCCAGCAATAGTTTCTTACTAAAGAAAGCAGTACAATGATTTAACAATCTTAGCTCATCAAGATCAGTACCAAACTTTTGCTGACATGCTATTTTAAGTAGCATTGATAGAGTATCTATGGACTAAAGAACTAAAACTTGATATTACAAAGCAAATCTCAATGTGAAATTTTCTGTTTAGACTTAGGTGACCAGCTGAGTAGCTAGATGTCATTAAGAAAAAAAAAATATTTAAAAGAAAATTTTTCTTCTCATTGCCTTCATTTTTATAGGGCACAGTATATTTTTTTCCAGTTGATTTGCTAAGCTCTTTGTTACATTACTTAGTATTCTTGTCTTATCCACCAACTATACTCTGAAAATTCAAAATATGTTGTAAGTTCTTATTCAAAACAAGCACTTTATTTTTTCAGTGTTATATAGAACTTGGGGCCTTGGTCATTAAACCAGCTGAAACTGTAGCAGTAGAAAAAAGAAGCCATTAAAACGGCATGGCACTGGAGAAACTAGTCACCCTCTAGGGTCTGTCACCAAGCAAGGAACATTCAAGTCCACATACTATATCCAAAAGCACATGAAAAGGATTGATGAACAACAGAGAGAAATCCACAGTAACTATAGATATGACTAGTTCCCCAGAACTGTGCAGAGAACAAACATCATTTGTACAAGCAGTCCAACTCTATGCAGCACCCCTGCAATCTGGGCCATTGTAAATGCCTAAGGAGTTAGTACAAATGCTTGAAAATGTCAAGCATCAAGATAGACAGGCACCCAGTTATGGAATGAATAAGTTATGAGAATAAAAGTCACAGCATAAGGAATGTAGTCAATGACACTGTAATAATCATGTATCTAGGACAATCAGTAGCTACATTTGTGGTGAGGGTAGCATAATACCATGTTGTACACCTGAAACTAATGTAACATTGTGTGTTCCAAATAAACAAACAAAAAACATTGTGTCAGTTATACTCAATAGGATAAAATCATATGATACATAGATAAGATAGATCAGCAATGCCTTGTCTTCAATTAAATCTGTTGGACAGCCAGTCTATTATGGCAATAGTGTGAAAGCCAAGCTCCAACTCTCAGAAAACTTCGGTATTTAAGAAGAAAGACCATGTCTGAGGGCTCTAAACAAACTAGTTGGGATTCCTGACAAAACTCATATCTGTAAAGAATTAGTGGTCCAACAGTAAGCAAAAATAGGGACAATCTATAGGTCAGAGGAACAAGGGATAATTGCACATACATCGGATGTTTAAAGAAATTATAAGAGGGATAATATTCAAAATACATTTCATAATCAGTATGACATGCTTATCAATCAATCATAATAAATAATAGGAAAACAGATCTTGGAGGGTCTTGCAATGATAAGATTTAACTGTCTTGTTACTGGATCCTAGCAAAGTAGCAGGGCTTTTGTTCCCAAACATAGCTTCATGTTGGAATAGATTCCTTTTTTTAATTTTGAATAGTGATAGATACTGGGTTCCATTCTTAGATTCCAATTTATTAGTCTGGGGGTGGTCCAGATGTGGCGGTTTTAAAATCTACACAGGTGGGGTGCTTGGATGGCTCAGTTGGTTAAGTGACTGCCTTCAGCTCAGGTCATGATCCCAGAGACCCGGGATCGAGTCCCAAATCGTGCTCCCTGCTAGGCAGGAAGCCTGCTTCTCCTTCTCTCACTCCTCCTGCTTGTGTTCCCTCTCTGGCTGTGTTTCTCTCTGTCAAATAAAAAAAAAAAAATCTTAAAAAATGTATATATATATGTAAATAAAATCTACACAGGTGATTTTAGTGTGTAGCAGAGTGTGACAATCACCGATCTTGGGCACACAAATGTGTGAAATATTTGTTATCAACAAAATAGCTTAAAAACAGCTTGCTTCAGTTTTGATCACTTTTTTAAATTTCCAGAAAAATGGATCATTGCTATGATTTTGTATTCTCTTACTTCCCTTATTATTCTTAGAACTTTCTTTAAAAAAAAAAAAGATTTTATCCTTCTTATCACTATCTCAAAACCCCTCAGCACCTTCTATCTCCCAAGTTTTAGTCAATGTCAAATTTCTGTCACTTGCCCGTTATAACAGAGGCTAAATGCATTGCCTTATGGAAGACCCTTTATTTCACAGAAGAGTGTGAAGATGTTTAATTGCCATAAGGTATTACCACCATCTACAAAGTCATATTTTGATTTCTTAAAGATTTTTAGTCAAGGAAAATCTTTCAACCAGGATCTCCTCTCTTAGAAGAAATTATGCATGAAAATTCTCTTTTTTACAAGCTTTCATTGACACCTCAAATCATATCTGAAACTGCTATATACTAGAGAAGATTGTGCTTCAAGCCTTGTCTTGGCTAGATATAGAAATTAAAGATATGGACCAATTTTTGAATAAGAATGAAACATTTTTATGTGTGTTATGAAACATATCTTTGAAATATCTTGCCAAAGGTTTTTTCATCTTCTTGTTGTTAGATGAAAACATGGCCATCCTAAAGGGGTTAAGAAAAAAAAAAAAGAAAAAAGGAAAAAAAATCCACCTTAATCAGATTCACAATCATGTCTTAATGTAATCTGTCCTAATGCATTTCAGAGGGAAACAACCGTTTATGATTCTCAGAGACATGTGGGAATAAATGTGGCTATGGGGAAATCCCCTGAGTGTTCTATATACTATATTTACCAGTTCATAAAAAAGCTAATTACATTTCTGAAAAGAAGGCTTTATGGATACAGCGTATATTCTAATGCAAAAATCCTATCCTGGCACCCCACAATCACGTAGCCTTTTTTTCTTGTTGTATACACACTGCATTTCAGATTGCAGTAACTTATTTTAAAATGAAGAGTGCACGCATTTATGGTATTAGCCTGATCACATATGTCAATGTTTGAGAGACAATCCTATTTTTAGTAATTTTACTTGGGGGAAAAAATAGGTAACACTTAGCAGAGTAATAAATTATCTTATAATAAAATAGAAACTGATTGGTCCCAGATTTTTTTCCCCTGATGCCTATGAAGATAAATACATTAGGTGGCTTGTTAAAAGAAAAATAAACATTTTTTCAAAGGCCCACCATATTTTTGTCTCTGAGAAACATGAGGCTGTTGTAGAGAATGCTGCCAAGGGTAATGAATCTATGAGTTTATTTTGCAATGAAATCCTTTTTCATGGATTTTATTTTTCATTACAAACACGTTTTTGCAAAAGCAATGTTTTCTATAAACAGAACTGGTAATAGATGACATACCACTAAAGCAAGCCAGCAATGTAAATAATCAAAGGATTTTTATTTATTTTTCTGCAGTGACCATGAAATCATACTGGCCTAACATTTCGTCATTTATTTATTTATTTTTATCAGATGTATTTTTTTCCCCTTATCTCTCATGCAGAGATGTTCATTTGTTACTAAATGAGCTCCACTTGGCTCTTTCCTGCCAAAGGTGCCGTATCTTTTTTTATGTAGTTAATGATGATGTAGTTTCATAAGCCACCTGGCACATGCCAGGATGTAGTAAGACAAGTATTGTTGATCATTTTTTCTAGGGAACATGACCTCTGAAGATCTCTGGAAATCAAATCTTTCTTCGAAAATACCAGATATCATGAATTAACTGACTGATGAGTTTGATTTGCATTGAAGTAAAACAAAATAAGAGCTAACGTTAAATAATATGTTATCTCTGTGTATTTGACAAAGCTTCTCTATGCCATGACTAGAGGTGTACATGGTCGTGTTTTTCATGTTTGACCTTAACTTTGGTCTTAACATTTGGGCTTAAAATTTAGACCGCCGATCCCCTCTAAACACTTGGTAAGTGAGCATTCTCCATCACACCTCCCCAACCCCTGCTTACATCACCCAAGAAATACCTAAATCCTTCAACTCACATTCTTCCCTCCACTTCCTCTTCCCTCTCTGGAATCCCCAGTGATTTCTTGGGAGATAATTATGCCTGTAGCTCAGGGACCTAAAGTAATCACCAGGCTTGGCATGAAAAGATGCCGGAATGCAAACTGTAGTGCCAACCTTCAGAGATTCAGTGCAGATATTATGAAGGGGGAATGCATTCTAACAATTACTGAGTGGGCCTGATTTCTGCCAGCCTACAGGATACAGCAAAGAGGCCAAAGCATAAACACCACCTAGTATTACTCATAATGACTCATTGACGTTCGCTGTTTGGGGCCCAGTGGAAACCTTTGCACAAAGATCTGTGCTGTGGTAACAAAGCTTCTAGAAAAGCAAAACAAATCTTAAAGACTTTGGCTCTTATTCAGTACACCATCAACTTCACTCTGTGTCTCCCTTTAAAGTTTAAGGTTGCTAGAAGAAGCTCTGTGTAGAGAAACTGAATCATAAAATGCCACGTAAAGTCATGGAGCACTGTTAGAATGAACATTAGCTCCGTTGATTAGAGTGTGACGCAGCCGAGAATGAGGTTGACTGTGATGGTTGGATGGGATGCCAGCATCACGCTGTCACAGTCTATAACCCAAATCCCCACTAGCCACCCATTAATGTTTGCATTTTATCACAGAGGCCAAATGAAATAGCACAGACTCATCCACATAACTTGGACAACGAATCTGAGAACTGCACCAAGAGGAAAGCTGTCATAAAAGAACGGTAGCATGCATCGTCGATAAGATATGGCAAAGGAGAAAAGACACAAGTTGTGAATCTTTGAGAAAAAGTTCCAGTTTTCCCGGGCCTGTCCCCATCTACCTGAGACAGCCCAAGCTTGTGCATTTTTTCTGACGTAATCATTAATTTCACACTAAAACCAAACCAGCTTAGACAGTGCATTATATAGTCATCCTTGTTTTCGTCCATCTGACATGACTCAAAAGTCAGTAAGCAGATTTATTTTGAGCCTTCTTGATTTGTGTGCTACTTAAAGACTCTGTGTTAGTTATATTATTTGAGCAAAAGAATGCAACATGTTCTATTGGGTGATATCAATACACAACAATGAGTGTGGGTAATTGTGCAAAGACTCATTAATAAAAAAAATCATGTATGATTTTATTCTGATTTTTAGTATATTTCTGGCAATTTTTTATATGCTATACAAAGTTCCTGGGAAAGGAGTCTTAGAAGTGAAACTCATAGAACTAAAAAAAAATCCTAAATGATAAATGGGCCAAATTGTTCTACTTGCTCCAACCCCTAACAGTCACACAGCTGAATGGAGATAACCAAAATTATCAGATGAACTGTCCCATGTCCCAGTTGGCAGCTTAAGGCACTGAATAATGGAATCCATTGAGTGCTAAATACATCAATTATCTATTTAATTTAGGACATTCAAGGCCTGTTATAATTGTTCTGAATATTGGCAACTTCAACTCGGGAACAAAGTTGTAGTATTAGCTGATGTTATAAGTTAAAAAACAATTGTTTCTGGCTTTCTTTTCGATAATATTTTTTTGTGCCAAACATATGCATGCATTTTATTTGAGATGGTTTCCTTAAAAAAGGAATGTAAAGCTAGGCTATTCCTGGTTGCCAAATTTGACCATAATATGCCTTCTTCTCATTTATTACACTAAATTGATTGTTTAACTGGGTAAAATATCCATCACAAGTGAAGTTAGGGACAAACTTTTGGGGAAACGTTCAACGGACAGAAGCTGAAGCTTCAAGTAATTATGATAATCAACACTGCTGTTCAATACAGCAGCTAATAAACCATTTGAAGCAACATCAGGGGAACTTTTCCTCTGCTTTCTAACAATTCAGATTGGGGCTTTCTTGTCTAAATTACTGCAACAACTGTCTTGAAACCAGCTTTCTTGGTTTAACCTAAACGACTAAATGGATCTGTGCTTTTGACTTCCCTGTATTAATTATTATTTATTACTTTTACTTATTATTAAATGATATTAGGATGATCTGGGGCCATAGAACACTTAGATGCCTATATCTTTTGTTTTTTGTGTTTTTTTGTAATTTGAAAAAAAATTGGTAACCTGTTTACCACTTTCTCTTTTCACTTAAGGGATAAAATCACCAGAGAACTAAAATGGCTCATGTTTATCCAATGTAGTGCATTAAAGATTTATTTATTTATTTGAGAGAGAGAGAGAGAGAGAGAGAGAGAGAGCCAATGTAGTGCTTTAGATTTGAACCCATAAGAGAAATGACCAACACTTAATTTCTTTTCAATTATTTTGATTTTGAAACTTAGAAGAAGCTGTCACAATGATTTCAAAGGTGTTTTCTCCAGAACAGCAAGTGTAATCTCTGATACAATTGGGCCAATTAGAAGCATTATAAAATAAGTGTGGGGCTGGAAAATTAGGAGAGCTGAAGGGTCCAGCCATGAAAATAAAACACTGTGCATGAATATTTTCAAATACTTCCTGGGGTAATTTGCTATGTAAAAGAGTCTTGTGAACTCAACGTAGAGTTGCCAGAGCACAAATTCATTTCACTTGCTTCATATGGGGATGGAATAAGGCAGCTGCACTTTACACATTTAAGGAAGAGAAAATATCCAGACTTTTCTCCAAAACACTATTGATACCAACTTGGCCAATGAAGTCAACTGGGCACTGAATTCAGTAGGAGAAGAATTACTGATTGATGAAGCCAGGTAACCTGATTGGCCTCGTGATTTCACAGACATTCCAATTCAATGCAAGTAGACATTTGCCAAATAACTTTATAACTTAATTATATATCCAAATACATACATCCAGTTTTAATCATTCAGGCCTGAAACTTAGGTTTTTAAAAGCAAAATGTATTTTCCTTTGGCACATAATCAATCTAATTCTCTCTCTCTCTCTCTCTCTCTCTCTCTTTTTTCTTTTGGTTACATTGGCCCAACATACCCCTATCAATAGAACAAGATAGCTACTAATACCCATATTATATAATTTATGTATTTACTCACTGAATGTTTATTACGCCTCTACTGTATGAGAGGTTTCATAAAGCCTTCATTCTAGAGACTGAGGATATAGTGATAAGCAGGACAAACCAACACCCTACACACTGAATTTTCATTCAGGCCAGAAAATTGGATGGTGAAATAAACAATAGTAATAATTTTAATAAGGATTTTGATCATGAATGTCAAGTTTGCAGTAGAGCACAAAGAATCATCTCATCTAGTCTGAGGTAGGGGATTTTGTAAGGAGGAGGGAATAATATGAAAGAAGACTTGAAGGAAGGAACCAGGAAGTGCAAGTGGAACAGGACAGTACCTAGACAAAGCTCCTCAATTAACTGATCTTCCTATATAGGATGTCCCCTCATCCAAGAGTTTCCTACATTACAGAAGGCAACTTAAGAAAGTAAACCTGATTCCCCTAAGCCACTTCCAGCCTTGATGTAAATGAGCTAGCCTATAGTGTCGCTATTGTTTATAAATGCATTAATCACAAATCATACATTAGAAACTCATACATTTCACATGGAAATCCCCAATTTTGGTTTCTCTTGGAAAATCAGAAGCAGTGAACATAGTGGGCTTGCCTTTCTGAATGGCAGTTAATTCTTTTCCACCAAACGTGAGCTCTCTGGTACAACACACCCCCCAGACCCCCCACCCCCGTCATCCTTCACCAGTCCGTAATGTAACTGCTAAGTAACATTTCGCTTCTCACACATCAACTTTACTCTCTCGGATCCCTTTTCTAGCCACACTAGGCATTTCAGCTTGTGACTGGGGCTTAAAGCTACTCCTGGTTTGAGTCAAGGAAACGTCTAATATCTCATAGCCTTTTGGGTGTTCGGTTAAGCTGGTCCTTCTTTTACTACAGGGTGTATGTGTGTAGATGTAGTCCATAATACTTAACATTTAATTCACATTACTAATATATAGGAAACATCACCTTGGATATTTGCATAGCAATTCTGTTTTTCTTGTCCATACTTTGGTGACATATTTACATGCAATTTTGTTATTGTTCTCAATTGAACTGCACATAATTTGCTGCAACAAGACACATGCCCAAATATACAAAGTGTCAGTTTTAAGTAAAGGGATATGCATGAGCTAAAAAGAAAATATGATTTCTAAAAGAATTTAAGACATACTCAAGCCTCACATATTTGCACTTTGTGAATGATCCTATCAAACCTGTTTGGGCAAGCCAAATTCATTGAGGAATTTTTTGAGGCAGATAGCAGAAACTGTCACCCTTGGATATTCAAACAAATGCTATAAAGGACAACACGGAAAGAGCAATTTGGTGAAGGCATCTGGACAACACCTAGGGGTACGTGCATATACAACAGAGAAAATAATAATATGGCAGGCTTAATGAACTCATTCACCATGCATTATACTCTTTAGTGTCTTTTTGTGAGCCCTTAAACTGTACATGAGGCATTTGGAATTAAATGAGAATCATGGTGTGAGAGAAAAGGGATATTTCAAGTTTGTACTTTTTCTTGATTGTTTAATAAAACAAAACAAAACAAACACACTTTCTCCCTCGATAAGGTCAGGGAACTTCTCATACAAAATGGGTCCCTCTTAAATATTACAGAAGACATTTGAGTTGATTTGAGTGTGAAGCATTATAAACCATCAGGAAATTGAATGAGCAGCCAAGAGGAGTGAATTGGGATTGAGGGGAAGGGTCTAGGATGGGGTAAGGCAGATTGTCCTTGAACCAGAGTCTGGTTCAGAAGAGAGAAGCTTTATCCTCAGAGCATTCAGGTAGGGGAGGAGAGAGAAGTGAAGCTTAGATGATGGGCCTTCGACACCTGTTCCTACCTTTTTTTCTATGTTAGTACAGAGCGGTAAAGTTAAAATCTGCAGTTCCCAGGCTCTAATACCACTAGGGTTCTGGGTAGCAATCAAGTCTCTCTATTTAGATATACCTTCAGAAGATCTGAAAGATAAAGTTGAGACAAAGGCTATCTTCTTGATGTTGATTCCAACCCTAGGAAAGACCATAGTACCTGAATGCTTGGACCCATTCGCACATTTCCAATGGCAGCCTCAGCATTGCCACGGGTTCCTGGCCCCTGCAGGTCATCTGTTTGACCTTAAACTTGAGTAGTTCTAGAGCTGACTTCTCATTTCTTGCTTGTCCATTCTCTCTATCTCTGTAAGTCCTTTTTTGTTTATTTTCTGTACCATATTTAGACTAATACAGCTCTTCCAGAATTTGCAGATAACGGGAATGATCCAGTTGGATAGTTGCCTACAGAGGTTAGGATGCCTCTGGTCATCACTGGGGAAGATCTATCTATAAATAGCACAATCTAGGTCTTTAGTGAAGCCTTCAGAGGAAAATACTGATGGAAGTTGGGTGCTGCCCCCCCAAAACAGTCAAATGTTGGAAGCTGGGTCAGTACTGTACATGTAGGTAGCAAAAGAAAATGATAATAAAGAAAAATTAGACTGAAGTATTATTCCCTTGGCTTAAATATTGGGTTGGAAGTATGGTAAAGGGAAATTTATAATTTAGAAGCTGAAAACAGAAACAAAAACAAAAACAAAAACAAAAACCTGTCCAGACCCTAGGTTGTAGCTGGCAGAAAAGATTAAGGAACTAAATAGAACCAATCTGTAATGGTGAGACTCTAAATTGCAAACCTAGAGGCATGCCTCAACTCTAGAGAAGTGAGTGATATATGGCCTGACAATGAAAGGACTGGCTCAGGATTTAGAATGGTAGGGAGATTAGAGGTAGGAAAAGCAATGCAGGGGGCTACTTCCTAGCTATGGCTACCCTATCCAGGGCTATTACAGTGTAAGTATGCATAGACTGTATGCATGTGTGGTGTTAGAGGAGTTACAGGGGCACCTGGGGGGCTGCAGTCAGTTAAATCTCTGCCTTCAGTTCACGCCATGATCCCAGGGTCTTGGGATCAAGCCCCGCACGGGGCTCCCTGCTCAGTTGGAGAACCTGCTTCTCCCTCTCCTCCTCACTTGCACTTTCTTTTGCTATCTCTGTCTCTCTTTCTCTCAAACAAATAAAGTCTTTTTAAAAGAAGAAGAAGAAGAGTTACATATAGTAAAGTAGGCAAATCAAGAAGGAAAGGGATAGTAAGAGAAGAGCAGCACCAGGAGAAGCTATGGGTAGTGGGAAGAGGGGAAAGAAGTTCACCATAACTTTTATTTCAAAAGAAACATTTGAATTTATAGCCAAAAGTCAACTGAAAGATTGCAAAATTGAGTGATCTTACTCTTTACAACAGGAGAGAATATCCTCCCAGCCATTTATAAAACACTGTGGTAAATATTTTCAAAAGATAAGTGTCAGATTACAACCATCAGCAGAACACTTTGCCTCAAATCTTTATTCAAACACAGTGCTTGTTCCTTTCAACTTTAATAATCTATTATTTTGGAAGATATGCCAAAAACTGCTCAAACAATGGGCACAGGCAGATCAAACTTCAAAATCAGGTAGCATAATGCAAGGGAAAGATCTAGATAGGAAAGTGAACATCTAGACAGTGACATGACTAGCTGTGTGTATTTGGACAATCAATGAAATCTTTCTGGCTTTCAAAATTCTTGATGGGTGAAAAACAGAATTGGGTGATATTATCTTTAAGATCAAATAAAGATTGATTTTAAATTATATACTTCAGATTTCTTTAATGGGCAAAAGAAAAATATTAAATGATACTCATTTCTCACAGTGATGCTGAGAAACTTACTCATGTTGTGGACGATAATATAAATCTGTTCAAACTTTCTGGAAACAATTTACAATATAACCCAGAAAGACAAAAATGTATAGTTTGACCAAGCAATGCTGTATTTCAGAATTTACTTGAAGAATACCATATGACAAAAGTATCCATCGCATCATTTTCAGTATTGGGAAATCATGCAACCTAATTATTAAAAATACAATTCTTAGGTTAATAGAATAAATGTATAGTATTGGTCTCCACACTGGGGCATCCCTTATCATTTAATAAAGGAAGTCCCCTGGGGCCCTTCCTGTGAACACAGCTAACTGGTGGGTTTGCTGGCTTCCTATAGTGGGTCCATGCCCACATCTCTGAGCCTTCTAGTCCCTTCCTACAACTGCCAGGCACTTTCAGCTTTTCCACCTCGTTTCTACAGGCCAATGTCACATCCAAGCCTCCAAGCAGCCATCCCATCAAAGAATTAAGACAGGCTCAGATGAGCTGGTCAGCATGTTAAATCCTACCTCACAAACAGGTGGCCATTGATGGTCAGCCCTCCTCCTCCAGCCTCATGTCCTGGAACTCCCACATCAACACCTCCCTTCAATTTCTTTATAGGCTTCCACTTTCTGCTGGTACATATTACCCAGGACTTGTGAAGAATTTGGGGAATACCCCATTTTTTTCTCATGTAGGAACAGTACTTTCTTATTTCAGCCACACTACAAACCTGTTCTGTTTATTAATTTAGAAATGGTAAGGGAAGGGCACCTGAGTGGCTCAGAGGGTTAAAGCCTCTGTCTTCAGCTCAGGTCATGATCTCTGGGTCCTGGGATCAAGGCCTGCATCAGGCTCTCTGTTCGGCTGGGAGTCTGCTTCCTCCTCTCTCTCTGCCTGCTTCTCTGCCTACTTGTGATCTCTCTCTCTCTGTGAAATAAATAAATAAAAAATAAAAAAAGAAGAAATGGTAAAGGAAGATGGGGCAGGTTTTGAAGAAAAGGAGTGGTGTTTTGTGAGGCATGCGCTTTCTGCAAGCTTTCTGAACGCCATCCAGAGTGTACTATTTCTACCATTCGGTGATTCTAGGGCTACAAGACTCTTGAGTGCATCACTCAAATATCTTTATCTTAGGTCTCAAGGCTTCTCTCCTTCCCTATTAGACATGACTTTAATATGGAAAAGTTGTTGGGGCTGTAAATTGAGTATCCTTGTTGATTCCACTGCCAGTGTAATGCTCAAATCTTGGGCTCCGTTTCATTATACTTTGTTATCTCTGTGCAGAAAGGTCTTTTTACACCCTTCCCTAAGGGCTTCTGACTTTCAGTGTGAACACTAAGGTGATAGCTAGATGAGCTTATTATTACCTAGTATTAAGAGTTTTTATAGCAATTAAAAACACACAACCCGCTCCATGATTCTTGTAATGGCCTTTGTGACCATATTGTCCACATACTGACTTTTCCCCATAACTTGGACCCCATCATATTCCAACACAGATAAGAGAGTTAGTAACAGTGACACAAAAGTTATCACCACTCTAGTTATCACTAAGATGAGTCACTTGTTGCCATCCTATCACTGGGTGATCCAACTCCAGAATTATCATTGTGATTCTAGGATACTAACTACTTTTGTTTGTGTTCCTCAACAAGGGCTGTTAATACAGGATTTATACAGTTTGTTAGGGAGGTCATAGGACACATGGTAATGGAGTGAAGAAGTGAGGAAGGAAATAATGAGAGTATAAGGCAGTTATCACTTTGGAGAACTAAACTTAGTGCCATTCCTTTAGAGGCTAAGTAGAGCACATCTCAGATTCTCAATGAAGCACTAGAAAGCTGATCTAATGGAATGCAAGAAAGATAGACGTATCTATCTACCAACTTCCAGCTCTTATTTGTTGAGAGCCACCCTTGGGACATTAACTCCATGAAACTTCTGGCTGCTTCCATAGACAGAATGCTCTGGAGAAGAACGCAGAAAGCCATTGGCTTTGAATAGGACTGTATGCAAGCTTCTTTGGGAGTAAACTAAAGGATTATGAGTAAAGTACTAACAATATTTACTATAGCTAGGAAGCTAATCATCAATGATGTCTAAGTCAACTCATTTCTGAGCATTCTGGGGTGCCTCACAGTATTTGACAACATAAAAGTGGCTTAGCTGATAAGTTAAAGACATTTTTCATAACCCTAGGAATCCCTACAAGGTCTTCTTTTAGAGTTTGAGCAACCTAAAGTAGAGGGAAAATAAACAATAGCAGGAAGGCATCTGAATTGGAGCCCTGAGTCCTTCAGGGTGTGAAGATGGCTTAAAGACCACAGAATCATTGAAAAAGGGATAAGCTGAAAGACAGCAGGACAAGGTAAGTTCCTATAGCAACAAAGAATGGGTAAAAGTAGAGAAAATGAACCATTTTCAATATATAATTTAAACTCTTTCTCTCTGTTTAGTATACATGTGTCTAATGTAGACATGCATTTATATGTATGTCAGATATATAGAACATATAAATACATTTATTATGTGTATCTCTGTTATAAAATCATTTATATATGTTTATTTCTGTACTTTATATAAAAATTAATTTTATGTGCTTCTTATTTGACCCAGAGCATCTTGTTTCAAGCCCAAATGTGGTATCAACTTACCCTCCTTGTGAAGACTTATGATCTACTTGGGTGGATGAGTGGAAGGATAGATAGATAGGTAAGAGATAGATAGGCAAATAGATACAGAAAATATATAATGTAATTATACATCATTAAACTACTAAAAGAAGCTCTATGGTAGTCCAGAGAAAATAGTGAGATTCCATACATTTTAACTGAATATTGAAAGGACGATTTGAGCATGCCAAGTTGGGAGGGATTGGGGAATAGATATAGACCAGACACTCTGTAAAGGAAACAGTTTAAGCAATAAATTCAGAGGATACACCAATGGAAATAATAATAATAACAACAACTAGGTATGCATTTCAAAATTTATTGTCGTATGAATTATTGTAGAAAATTAGAACTGAACTTATATCCCATGGTGAAATGCCTACCGCTAGTGGGTTTGGGTTTTTTTGTTTCTTTGTTTTGTTTTGTTTTGTTTTTTGAGGCTAGCCAAAAAGCTATCTAATCATACATAATTACAGTAAAAGGTTAGCACTGGTGAATGGCCACAAGGGGTATTAAAATAACAAATGGCCAAGTGATGCTTCCTTTCTCCCTCTGTCTGATGCACCTACTTACCTATTGGGGTAAAAAATCTTGAGCAAGGTGTTGTCCATCGCTAGTCATTGTCCCTTTCTGGCTGATTCCCTTTTGACCTTTTAGGGTTCAGGCTGTTCCCAGACTTCATTTGCACACCCCTTTCTGCTTTCTCCCTAGCTTAGCACTCACTATTTCCACAGCAGATTAATGACAGCTAATAATATCTGATATATCTGGACATTGCCACATAATGAGTTGTAGTCCCACTGGGTCCCAGAAGTGTCACCACTAACAAATTCACCAGACCTGCACATAATTAGCATGTAAAGGGAGTGATCGCACAGTAAATCTGTAGGGGAAGATGGATAGCCCAGGAGAGAAAATATAAAAGGAGAAAAAAATTTCCTCCTTCTCATGCCTTACTAAATATATGTTTCTTGGCAAGAATATTTTCTTGATAACAAACTGTGGACAGGTTACCTTTACAGTAACATTATTCCTTTCATGGCTGATAGGCAGAATTTCATTATGTCACTGCTAATGTTTCAATATTTCTGCAAAATGTCACCATATGTAAATGAGGAGAGGTTAGGGTTTCCCTTGCAGTTTTCTTTAAAGATGCACGGCTCCCTTTTCATCGTGGCTTTGGTGCTCCCTTACCCATTCTGTGACAGGCTGGAATTTAGTGATGAAACACTAAGGAATTTTGCCCTTACCTTACCCAGACTACATGAAATGATGGATATACTCACAGTTCTTGCCCTAAAAGCTACAAATATGACATATATTAGGAAGGCAAAAGAAAGACAGAAAAGGAATCCAGAAACCCACAGTGTGCTGGTATAATTATCAACTTGGAGATGTATTTCTCACATGATACTGAGCATTTAAATCCACATGGCAATTTTAGGATTTATCTCATACAATCAGAACAAAAATGGGAATGTTTCTGATTATGTTTGGTATGGCTTCAGGGCTTTGCCCTTGATCCTTCAAACCCAGTACACGAGTCTATGCTAGAAGAATGCATGCTACTTGCAAGACGAAAATACAGCTAGAGAAATAATCCTGGTGAGGAAGACACTTCTGAAATTTGGGTCAATTCTCTTACCATAAGAAGATTGTTATGACACTGCCAGAAGATCAACTTAGTAGTACAAAGAAGTTTCTTAAAAAGAACCATGGTAGGGGTGCCTGGGTGGCTCAGTTGGTTAAGCGACTGCCTTCGGCTCAGGTCATGATCCCGGAGACCTGGGATGGAGTCCCACATCGGGCTCCCTGCTGGGCAGGAAGCCTGCTTCTCCCTCTCTCACTCCCCTTGTTTGTGTTCCCTCTCTGGCTGTGTTTCTGTTAAATAAATAAAATCTTAAAAAAAAAATTAAAAAAAAAAAGCCATGATAGAACACTTCTGCTCTGTGCCTCAGAGTAAAGTGCTTGTGGAGGCTCTTTTCCTCTCTTTCACCTTTGGTTTGGGAGGTGTTGCAGTGACAACCTTCATATCTTATACCCACAATGCTGCCAACATTCATAGGGATGGGGGAAGAGAATCATTCCTCAGACTTGCATTCCAGAAAGACAGTCCCAGATGCTCGGGACAATAAAGTATGCAGTCACTTCTTGCAAGCTGATAATTACCCTGCAAGGTGATCAATGATGTCCCTGAAGGCACAGGCTCTTCTTCTGCCCCTCAATCCTGTACTCAGGCTTCTGACCCTCACACTACTGAAATGTGACATTGATGACCTCCAAAGAGGTCACATTAAGGTTTTGGTTTTTTTTTTTTTTTTCTTTTTTGTTTTTAACTTTACTTTTCCTGTTCTATATCTTGAGTGGTTAATTCCATTTGCATCCATGGTTTCAACTTACCTATTCTGCAAATTCCCACATGCATGCTTCTAATTCGTCTCTCTCTCTCTTGAACTCAAGGTCCATTTAGCAATGGTCTCCTAAACATCTCCAATGGCTTAAAGTCTTCTCAAGCTTATCATGTCTAAATTAATTGTCTCTGCCAGACGGTGCAGCCCCTACCCCATGCCTGCTCCTCTTATATTGAAAAATGTGATAATACCTCAAAGTACTCAGTGTCCAAAGCCATTCTAGGCTGTCATCTTCTCCCTCACTGCCATATTCAGTCAGTGCCATAATTTTCCCAAATGCTTTTCACATCCATCTTCTTTTATCCAGTATTCATGACCTTTCATTTCTCTTCTATATTACAGAACATATTCCAAATGAATCTGATTCCTCTTATCATTTACACATCTTTCCCCATTTGCTACTAGAATGACTTTCTGAAAACGCAAATACAACCATGTTATTCCTTCATTAAACAACTTTCAATGGTTCCCCATTGCCCAAATAATCAAACTAAAATTCCTAAATCCTTAAAAGAGCACGCACAATTCTCCTTTGTCTGGCTACTGGCAGACTGCTCCATCAGCTTTATTTTTTCGATTGCTTTTGTTGTTAGAAGTGTGGAATCTTAGGTCCTACTTTAGTTCAACTGCATCAGAACCTTCCATTTAAGATCTTGAGGTGATTTGAATTCATATTTAAATTCTTAGAAGCACTAGCTGTAGCACAGTAGCTCTCCAACTTGACTGTGCACTGGAATTACTTGGGGAGTCTTTGAAAGTAATAGTATCTGAGCCCTATGACCAGAGACCCTAATTTAAGGATTTTTGCAAATATGACACCAAAAACATGGTTACTAAGGAAAAGAAATTGAGAAAATTGGACACTTTTGATGACTGAAAACTTCTGCCCTATGAAAGTCACTACTAAAAGAATGGACACAAACCATTCTCCAGACTTGGAGAAAATATTTGTAGATCATCTATCTGATGTAGAACTTTTATCCCAAGTATGTAAAGATAATTCAAAACTCAAAAACAGGAAGACAACCAAGTTTTACAATAGAGACAAAGATCTAAACAGACATGTCACCAAATATGGTACATGAATGGCCAATACGCTCATGAAAAGATGATCACCAGCATGAATCATTAGAAAAATGCAAGGTAAAACTGTAATAAGATACCACTGCACTCCTATTAGAATGGTCAGAAATTAAAAAAACAGAAAACAAAAAAACAAAAAAAATATAGACTTCACTAACTGTTGGTAAGAGTATGAATGAAATAGAACTCTCACCAACTGCTACTGAGAATGTAAAACATTGCAACCACTGTGACAATTTGTCGGTTTCTTAACACAGGAAGTGTCCAGTTGTCACGTGACTTAGCCTTTCTACTTCTAGATATTTACTCAAGAGAAAAAAAAATGTATATATATGCATACAAAGACTTGTACATAGGGGGTCACTGTAGCTTTATTTGCAATAGTCCAAAGTGGGAAAATTATGACATGTCCATCAGATAATGAATACACACATTATATTATATATAGAACACTATTCAACCCTAAAAAGGAGTGGACAATTGTTACACACAATAACATGGATGATTTCAAAATAACTGTGGAGAATAAAACAAGGTGAATCCAAACAGAATCTGTGGAATGACTTTACATAAAACTCTAAAAAACTGAAACACATTAAGAGTGATATAAAGTATGTTAGTGGTTGCTGGGTAACAGAAGAAAAGGAGGACTGGAAGGAAGGGCTTACAGAAGGATCCAGTGAAGCTTTTGGGATGATGAGCATATTCGCTAGTTTGAATATGAGGATACTTTAACACAAGAAGTTATACACTCTAAATACTGTATGTCAATTACACCTCAATAAAACTGTTAAAAGTAATGTCAGTGTTCATGTCGACCAATTAAATCAGCTTCATCCTTTGCTTTTTCTTTAACTATGCTTAATGTTTAGCAATACAAGTATACTAAATTTCTTTTCTACTGCATTATGTCTCCTTGAATTCCCTTGAACCCTTTCCATGTCAATTCTGTCTAGAAGACTAGCCACATAATGATCACTTCCTATATGGACTCATCCTAGATTCTTCCTTGAGTGACTTGGAGGGCTCTGTTTTTTACATTTCCCTCATGTAGAATGGTTATGCCTCATCATTCCAACCTTTATACATCTGCCTCCTACATTAGATGGTGAGATTCTTGTGGGAAGGGACTTAGGATGATTAATGCAGGGTTTAATATTTGGCAGGTGCTAAAAAATGTCAGTGTAGAGAGAAAATTGGATGATATCAGCCTGAGCCACAGAATCTGTGAAAAAGTAAACTCGGGTACCAGTAATAGACATAGGGTTAATGATTAATGGGAGGTTTCAGAATAACATAGTTTCTCCTTAGGTATTGGTAGACATTGAGAAAAATAAATTGTTTTCAAGAAAGTTTCTTGCATCAGATCACCCAAGAATATAAATAATAAGGACTTTTATCTCTAGTTCCCTTCACTAGTCACTGTTCCCCTCATACATAATCACTGGTAGAGGCAACCTAGTTCTTTTTTAGAACAAAAAGAATGCCCTATATAACATGTTATCTATTTTGTCTGTTCACCAACAGAATACTCTCTTGGTGTTCTCTGCATATTTAAGTCTAAGGTATCATTCAGGGTAAAAACTAAAGCCTCCTTCTCTACTGCTGTTGGTAATGATGTCTTCCTTTCTTTGATTCCTTAGAATAATTACTGTATAACTTGATATTTACATGTAGATTTGGAAAAAAAAAAGATAACCAGTAATTCAGGAGAGTAAAAGATTTCTTTAGCAAGAAGACTGTAAGCAATCGAGATCATTGGAACACTGAAAAAATAAAATAATGTAATAAAAATAAAAAAATAAAAAGAGAGGTTTAAAAACAAACAAACAAATAAATAAATCATGACAGCACCATCTGCAATGTCCTGTACATAAAATCTTTGAAAAAATATAAAAACAATAATTCTTCAAAAGTGTGTTCTGTTTTTAGTGTTTTGTTCAAATAAATATAATGCTGAAAATTGCTCAAAGGGGACAAGGACTTTTGTAAACTCTGGATTATAAAAAAATTATTTTCTTACAGTTAACAGTAAGGATGGCAGATAGATATGTAAACCATCTAATAAATGCATCAATTTTAAAGTAAAACTTTCCTTTTCTTAGTCTGAGTTCAAGAAATAGAGAAGTATCCATCATGTTTTTCTCTGGTGAGGAAGAGAAACATTCATAGGAAATTAATGAACTGGCTACTTTTTCAGCTCTTGACATTAGTTTGAATTATTTCTACATTGTTACCTGTTATCTATTACTGTTATTATTTTATAATAATAGCTACCATATGCTTATTGCTGACAAAAACTATAATAACCACATTTTTAAGCTTATTTATTCTTCACACAGTCCTTTGAGGAGGCTTCTGTTACTACTCTTATTTCTCAGGAAACATATTTATATTTGCTGGTTTAATTTTAATCGGTTCATCCATACTTGATCTTTTTGTGTGTATTCCCTATCCAGCCAGATTTCCATGAGAGAAATTTGGGGTCAAATGTGGTGTTCCCCTCTTTCCTATATCCCACCCCAAGTTAGCTCTTGCAAAGTCTTGTCACTTGAACTTGCTTTTCCCATTCCTCCCATGGCCAGGGCCACCAGCCTCATCCAGGTTGCCACTGGTTCTCATCGGCTAATCCCACTTAAATGTTCTTTCCACATGACTCTTCACCAATGTCCAATCAGGTCTCAAAACAGCATCCCAAGTCATCATTTTTCATCCAATCCCAAATATGACCACACAGCCCCTAAGAGGGTGGTGGAAGATTGGAATTAGGAAAATAAACAGGGGCTTACATGAAGGTTATTATATTCACCATGCTCTTGACCACAACCTCAAGAAGGTTACATTATCAAGATGATTCTTTTAAAGATTTTATTTATTTTTTGAAAGAGAGAGAGAGAGAGAGAGAGAGAGAGAGAGAGAGAGAGTGCATGAGTGGAATGGAGGGGCAGAGGGAGAAGTAGACTTCCTATTAGCAAGGGATCCCAATGTGGGACTTGATCCCAGGACCCTGGGATCATTACCTGAGCCAAAGGAAGTGAGCCACCCAAGCTCCCATCAAATTATTTTGAACCCAAAAATGAGAACAGAAACAAAATGATAAAGAAAAGGTGAACAGTGCTATTCATCTCGGCATATAAGGACAATATTCCCCATGATGAATGCAATTAGAGGTAAGGTATATTGAACACTTACAGGTGCATCAGGCTTTGCTTAAATTAACTGATGTAATCTCAACAAATGTATGAGACAGTTTTCCTTATTAATCTTATTTTACATGTGAGGTTACTGTAGCTCTGACTCATTAAGGGTCCTGTCTAAGATCACAGTGCTACTAAGTGGCAGAACTGATTTGAGCCCAGAAATACTACTTATGTCAAAGTCTGCATACAGTCCACTATATGAGTGGTTCTCAGTGACCCCCAAGTACTGTATTCAATAACAAATATTTTGTAATTCTTCTTTTACCATTTTGAAATGAAATTCTTAGATAACATAAGGTGCCTAAAAAGTAAAATATTAATACAGGGAACCTGGGTGGCTCACTTGGTTAAGTGTCTGCCTCCAGCTCAGGTCATGATCCTAGGGTCCTGGGATGGAGTCCCACACTGGGCTTCCTGTTAAGTGGGGAGTCTGCTTCTCCCTCTGCCTTTCATCCTGTATGTGCTGTCTTACATGATCTCTCTTTCTTTTAAATAAATAAAACCTTTTAAATTTTTTTTAAAAAGAAAAATATTAGTATGAAAGTCTAAGTGTAATATAAAGGAATAACAAAAATAAAGTATTTTACAATAAAATAAGGGGCATTTAGAAAACATAACAAAGAGGAGGTCAGATGTTTACAGCTGAACTACCATGAATGCAACAGATTTAAATGTAGAATGATATAGATGAGCAGTCTGGGTGACCAAAGGGTAAAAGTACTATCACAGTCAAGTGATGTGATTTTCTAAAATGGTGAACAAGTCACTATAATTTTCCAAATAAAGCAAAGTGACAGTTTATGTGGCATTTCCATTCTTAGAATATCCAATATAGATTAAAATTGAGTGAAAAACAAAAAGCAAAACAAAAGAAAAGCATAAAACAAAAAGCGACAGCAGTAGCAACAACTTTTTGTTCATGTGTTACCTGAGTAAGGCTCTAGGTTAAGATAAAGAGATTCTTATGCACATGAATTTCTAGCAAGACTAACAGAAGTCATGTGCTGCACAAGGCAGCTCCTTATAGGGCAGAACTGAACCACACAATGGAGTGATAACTAGGTCTTCTGGCTTCTGTGCACTCAGTGCTACCAGCACCCCTTTAAACATTGTGGAAACTAGTAATGCCCCCCCAGAATATCTTAAATGTCCTCAGGGATGGTACTGCCACACTGATGACCACCATATTTCATATCACTCTTGTGTAAACAAATGGGGTATAATGCTTCTCTCAATAAATAAGAACCAAATTTATTATTCTCAACTTGACATCTTAAGCTCATTAATCATACAAACACAGCATCATATTATCTAAAATAATGAACATCTACTACACAAATGAAGCCAATAAGGAAATCAACTTTAACTAGAAATTGGTATCAAGAAAGAAAGAAAGGAAGGAAGGAAGGAAGGAAGGAAGGAAGGAAGGAAGGAAGGGAGAAAGAAAGAAAGAAAGAAAGAAAGAAAGAAAGAAAGAAAGAAAGAAAGAAAGAAAGAAATTGATATCACGGGGCACCTGGGTGGCTCAGTTGGATAAGCGGCTGCCTTTGGCTCAGGTCATGAACCCGGAGACCTGGGATCAAGCCCCACATCGGGCTCCCTGCTTGGCGGGAAGCCTGCTTCTCCCTCTCTCACTCCCTCTGCTTGTGTTCCCTCTGTGGCTGTGTTTTTCTCTGTTAAATAAATAAAATCTTTAAACAAACAAACAAACAAACAAAGAAATTGATATCACAAAGAAAATGTACCTCTTATTCAGAGACCACCATTACAATTAGGCTCCAGGATGCCTCTTTGGAATGGCACTGTTAAGCCTAATCATCAAAGATACACACAGCTAATAAAGATGAACATATTCCTTGGAACTTTGGACTATTTTGTGTGTCTAATTAAATATAATTTTTGAACAAATTTGTTACTTTGAAAGGTTAATTATCTGGGGGTGTGAGGCCATGCTTGACTGAAGCAACTTTGTTGGGTTTGATCCACAGAAAATTTCATTTAGCGAAGTCATTCTTTCACAGGCCCTTCTTTATATTTTCTAGCCTGAAAAACTGGGTATTCATTGCTTTGAAAATGAATGTCTAATTGTTTAATAAGCTGATGCTTTATTTCATATTTATAAACACATGTCCTTATGTATGTATGTATGTTTACAGTTACATGTATGTATGATAAAAAGCCTTGGTAAATACTTGTGATTTCAGTGTACAGTGAAGGAATGTCAGGAATGGCCAGATGCCAACAACTTTACATAATGGCTTCCTTGTTTTTTACAACCACCCTAAAATGGGAGTGTTAGTAACTTCGTTGTGCAGATGAAGAAAGTAATACTCAGAAAAAGTAAGTAGCTCTACCAAGTTCAATCAAGAAGCAAGCAAACCATAGCCCTAAGCCAGGTAGGGTTGACTTTGGAGGCTGTGTCTTTTCTACGAGGACTATACTGGTGCAAATGAATCTAGTAATACTTACTTGGACTTGAGGTACTAACTCCTCACACCAGAGGTAAAAAGAAAAGAAATAGAACTCTTCCAGTAAACTCCAAAACATGTAAAAGTAAAGCTTCCAACCATCTGCCCCCAACTGACTATAAAGCCCCTCTGAAGAATTAGGATGCTCTAAGGAGGACAATTTTCAAACTAGTATTTTAGAGTTCAAGAGAGAATCTAAGATGAATGGTGTTGTGGAGTTCAGAAATATAAGATCTTCACTTTTTAAAACTTTGAAAACTAGTTATAATAACTTTAAGAATATAGGAAGTGAAGAAAACATTAGGATTCTAAATTATTCATATCCACTATCATTACACACACACACACACACACACACACACACACACACACACACATACACACTATGGTACTTCTGGTTATATACATATATGTGTCACCAAAAAAACCAAAGCACTGTATCATTATTACTACAAATACATATATATGCATATTCATCATTATTACAATATATCTGTGTGTATACATATATATGTAAAATCCAAAATGTCACACTATTTATATTCCAATAATAACAAGGAAAGCAGCTTTATTGAGCATCTACTGTGGTCCTGCCTCCTTTCATACTTTAAAATGGACTTAACTCTCAGAGGAGTATTCATAATTTTGTGCTGTTTTATTCATTTTACAGATCCAGAATTGAAGATTAACATGGTTAATTATTTGTTGACGTCTGCAGAATGTAACAGAACTGGGGCCTGAATCCACTCTGTTACTCTGAAGCTGATGCTTTAAAACCAGTGAATTATGGGCAATTGTCTTTCTCTGCACTATGGTCTTAGTTCTAAAAGGAGTTATGTGACATTTCTAATTGGAAAGTGTTTCTTAACCATTTAAGTAAACTAAAGAGAAACTCTACCTCTCAAAACTGACAATAGTCAATTACTTGGGTTCAACATGAAAGGTAAAATAGAAGAGTATATACTTATCCATTGATAAGTATATCCATTTGTTTCATAGAGAAAATTTAGTGTCATTAATTTTTGATAAAAGTGGAATTAAAATCCAAGTTTTTAGGTTGGTTAATAAAAAAAAGTCCCAAATATTTTCATGAGGGCTAATTAATAAATATGAAGTAATTAGAATAGTGCCTGACACTTCATAAATACTCACAACTGTTAGCCACGACTGCTATTATAATTATATAATGGGAGCTCAAGCTGTGGTTCTTCTCATTTTGGAGGATGACTTTCCTGAGTTCAACAGTTGTTCCTTATTTCTTCCAATCTGAAGAAACTCTCTGTGCCCTAAATCCTGAATAAAACAACGATCCTTTAACAAATTCTAAATAACCATATACTTTTAAGCTCAAAATCCAAAGTCATGGGAAAATTAAATATCAGAAAGTTTAATTTGTATTCTATAGACAAAATGACTGGCTGATCAGTAGGGCAGTAAATTCTTTAAAAATAATTTCAAGATGGCTCTGCCATTATGTGGTTCTAAAGTATAAGGGCACACAAAGTGGGTCTTTCTTCTGGTAAAAGCCACACATAAGAAATGGACATATGATAATATTCTTGGAATGTGACCTCATAGTAAAAATGCCTTCTTTTTATCTCAAGTTTGCAATTTTGAAAATAAAATGCATCATCCCACAACAGGAAACCACTAGGGATGATGAGGGGCATAAAATATGTTCAAACAAATAAAGCTTGTTTCATATGTTTTGACTCTTCCATTTTTGTTTCCTTCTCTTGAATGTGCAGTCCTTTGTTTATAGCTGTTGCACGGGAGAAAACGAGTGCCTTATGTGCAAGAGAGATCCGTCATATGATTACCTGGAGGAAATTAAAATGATACACAATGTAATAAGGCAAATGGAATGTCGAGCAATTATTCAGGAAATCTGATTGGCCAATGTACAGGGTAGTAATTCCTTAGACATTCCATTCTCAGTGAGATCTTGTACTACCCTCGGAGATGTGAAAGAAAAAAAATCCCCTTGCCTGTAGAACCCCCATGGGAAGTCAATGCAAATCAGTGTACTTCCTCTTATTCTCGCTCTGCATAAAGGACCTGAAGGGCAAGAAATACGTGTCACAAAAGCACCATGGGAGTATATCATTACTACTACTAATAAGAATAAATGGAACCTTCACATCTATAGGGAAATCCTGGGAGGTATATATTCTTTTTCTCAGCTTTTAAAATCAATAATAAGTATCAGGGCATTTTCTCAGGATTAATCACTAGCTGAAGTTTTGTTACTTTGATATGGAACAAAGTCCAGTCATTAATCCTGAAGAAATTCTCTGCCTTTCAGTCACTGATAGAGACCAACATGTGGATTGTTGCTCTCTGAGACTCAAGGATACTGCCACAAAGATACCAACTAGGGCACGAATTTCAAACAATGAAAGAAAGAAAGAAAGAAAGAAAGAAAGAAAGAAAGAAAGAAAGAAAGAAAGAAAGAAAGGAAGGAAGGAAGGAAGGAAGGAAGGAAGGAAGGAAGAGAGAAAGAAAGAGAGAAAGAAAGAGAGAAAGAAAGAGAGAGGGGAAAGAAGGAAGAAAGGGGAGGAGGAAGGAAGAAAGAGAAAATAAAAGAAAAAAGGGGAAAGAATTCCTAGCCTCTTCTGGGTTATGGGAGTCAGAATTTAATACACTATACCAGGCAAATATTTGAAGAATCTTACAGTGCTTCTGGGAAGCTACAAGTCCAACATGTTATGAAGAGTAGATTCACAGCTGCCAACCTGCCCAGGCACCTTTTGCTTCAGTACTGCGCCGAGTAATTCCAAGAAGATCAAAAGCGAATAGCATCACATGTCTCCTTGCCTGAATGTAGCCATTGCCAGGCATCGACCTTCACCTATGGGGGGGAGAAAAAATTCTGTTAGGGAGGAGCTCATTAACAGTAACAATCATTCCCACAGAGGTGAACATGCATGGACTTCCTCACCCTAATACGGGTGTGGTGGAACAACAGTGATAATTTCAGGTAATAGTTGCATATGAAGCTCAATGAGAATGTTCAGCCATCTTGAATATGACATCAGACGGATTAAAGGTTAATGTTTCCATATGACAATTGCATTAGTTGTTTGTAATTGCATATATCCATACTTGTAAAATTACTTAGATACTTTTGATAATTCTTCAGACATATTTTTAAGGATTAAGGAATTAGCATTTGAGTTATTTTGCTGCTACACGAGGGACTAATTCGATTGTTAGGAGTATCTCACTGCAAAATGAAGAGGTTATGGAAAGAGTTCTTCACACAAATACACCACTCACTTTATAATTTGTGATTTCCCCTCCCCAAACTCCACCTGACTTTCTCTCAAAGGATTTTTCCTTTTCTGGACTAAAGTATTCACACACAAATCCATACAAGGGGCCACACACTAATAATGAGAAGAAATGGGAAATATCTTGGGTTCCTGTAAGCATTAGCTAATGCTCATTATTGTTATTATTTACTGAGTTGCCTTTTATATGCCAAGCTTCGAGTCACTCTTCTTTTGGTTATTTCTAATAGTTATCTCCAATTCTTACCATAATTCTGTCATGTGGCTATTTTTATCCCCATGTTAATAGATGACAGAACTGAAGCTCAGAGAAGTTAAATTTTTATCTTATTTATCTACTTCAAAGATGCGTCTTCCTCCTCAATCACACTGACCCCCTTCTATCATCTTTGATCATGCCATTCCCCCACTTCTATTTCTCAGAATTCCGTTCATCTCTCTGTGACACCAATCAAGATGTCCTCAGCTTGGTCATCCCCCAGATTTGTCTTTGCTGCATTTCTACTGTGGTGTCTCTCCAGTCTGAAAAAGCATAAGAAACTTTTTGACAGTTGCTGCTGTTGGAAACCCATTGACCTCCCACAGTAACTAAATCAGGGCTCTACTTCACATCCATTCTCGAATATTTGATGAATCTGAAAACCAAACTCTAACAAAAATCTAAATTAAAATTCAGCTTTGCATGGCCTGTCCATTCACCATTTTGATTCTGATAATCTAAGATGAAATTTATACTGCAGCTAAAAAATGACTCAATTCTGGTAAATCATTTAACTTGGAGACATCCAGTTGAATTCAGTCCATTCAAATTCAGCCACTGTGCCAATGGTGGTTTCTATTTCCCTCCTCAATGGAAGTGCAAACTAACTAAATTGAAATGAATGAAAATAATCCCCACAAGCACAATCTCTCTTTCTATTCTTGGCATCCAAGGTTAACACTTAAGTGAAAGTGAAAGTCTTTGCCGATAAGTTTTTGGATGTATTTGTTGAAAATGGTTCTTGGCCGCTTATTATACTAATGATTGCCTCAGCTCTCGATCTTACATTAAAAAAAAAATTGTCTTAATTAGTAAGCATTTTCATTGCTTTTAAGTGGCAGTAGATACGTAATTTCTTCATATCTTCTGCTTTAAAATATATATGCCTTTAAAACCAAATTTTTGGTGGCTTTTGCTTTTAAGTTATTTTAACTAAAGGACTACCTCAGAGTTCACTTCTGTCATAATATTTTGCTTGTTCTAAATCTGCCTCTGATTTCTACCCTAAAACTCAAATTTGAGTTTTTTGAGGAAACTCAGATATCTTTACTATGGGATTTACTACTGGTTTTTATGATGTATAATGTAAACATTATTTAGAATTTTACTTTTTTTTAAAGTTTTCTCTTACTTTCCACTGACTGAATTCTGAGTTAACATTTTCTACATCCATAATAGCAAGGAGCTCATGTGATAAGGTCAATGAGTAATACACATAGAACTTTTATATCCTGAAAAGAGTAATATATAGTATCTTGCATCCCAATTAGGTGGAACAAATATGGTACAATTTGTAATTACTATAATGATTACCATTATTTTTAATGAATCCATTCTTGAATTAAGATTCTCTTTCATTTATTCACAGTACTGTAAGAACTGTTATAAAAAATGAGCAAGGCTTTTAGCCATTTATAATAAAAGCTGAATGACTAAACAGACCTACATTTTTTTATTTGCATTAATGAGCTCATCCTCAAATATATATGCAATAATATATAAAATTAAGTTATAAATGTGGGGATGTGCTCCAAGTCACCATGAAAATCTGCATGTAAATGCATAATAATCACACATCTACAATATTACAATATTAAAAAATACCCACAATTAAATTATCATGTGGAAATAATCATAATGTTATTGGAAACTCAATTATTGTGGCAACCCTTGTCGGGGAATTAGCAGAGTATGGCAAAGGCAAGTCAGACCTGAATTCATCAAATATATATTATCACAATATTACATGTTCACTTCGATTCCATGCAAAGACAAACATCCTCTCTCACTAGTATCTGCTCAATGCATTTGTATTATTCATGAACAACTCTGTGATCTATTATACATACAAAACTGATTGTACGCTTCTTGCCGCAGGCTATGATGCAGAGACACAGAATTAATTTTATTATATACACATGCATGATAATTGTGAAGGATTTGGTCAAATACCAAACTCTGCTCCTGTGGCCCGTGATTCCACTTCCCAAAAAAAGGGGAGGTCTAAGGTCAGCAGTAATTTCTCTTTGGGACTGTGAAACTCCTTCTCGTTTAGAGTAGAAAGTTCCTGGGCACTAATGAACCCCAAACTCTGCAGAAGAATCCATATAATCTTCACTACCATTCCTTTTGTTGCTACCTTAAAAATTGGGGTCAAGCAACATCACTAATTAGGACTTCTTGGGAATTGCACAGTGTGGCTAGCCCGTATCTGCTCGGTTTCCCTGTGCAGGACAACCAGGAGAGTTTCTGACACTAACTCGCCTTAAAGGAGATTTAAAGGCAACATCAATTTGCTACTTTAAGCTGGCTACTTCTCAGCAGGTACACCTCCCTGTTCTAGGACTTCCTCCCTAGCACTCACTATAAAAGCTCTTGCTTATTGTCTCAACAGGAAATTCCTTGAAGGTCTTGTTTATTTTTATTTTTTTTCACCTTTCTATCCTCTGTGCCTGGAAGATTATTAGTGGCATGGGAAAAAATTAATACTTTTTCACAAATTTAAGAGTTTATTCCAGTGCTCGTCTATCATAATCCTAGTTTCCGGATTGTTCGATACTACTGTAGTCCCATAAAAATACAAGCCAATTCCGCCTGGGTGGCTCAGTGGTTTAATGCCTCTGCCTTCGGCTCAGGTCATGATCCCGGAGACCCGTGATCGAGTCCCACATCGGGCTCCCTGCTCAGCGGGAAGCCTGCTTCTCCCTCTCTCACTCCCCCTGCTTGTGTTCCCTCTCTCGCTGTGTTTCTCTCTGTCAAATAAATAAATAAAATCTTTTAAAAAAAAATACAAGCCAATTCAATTTCAAATTTTCTGGTGGTGGCATTTAAAAAAAAAAGTGTCAAAAGAAACAGGTGAAATTAATTTTAATTATATGTTATTTAGTCCAATATTTATTTAGTCCAAATGGTTATCCTTTCTATACATACTCAGTATGAAAAATTAGGAATGAGACAACTTATTGTTGTGTAGAAAGTCTTCAAACTTTAGTGTGCATTTTATACTTACCAGTATGTCTCCCTTAGGACTAGCCACATTTCATAGTTCAGCATCCATGTGTGTTTAGTAGTTACCATAGGACTGTATAAGTCCATATGTTGGGAAATTCACTGACACTAAATAGTGAAGCTAGTTTAGCTGTGTGTAACCCAATTGTCAACCACTTTCATTTTTCAATTGATTTTCAGTGCCATGTGATACAGTGTCAGATTCACAGAAATTTATTCTTCTAATTAGAATAAGTAAAAATAATTAATATATAGTAAAATATTTTTTGTTGTTTTTGTCATAGACAGCTCTTCTAGAAGTGGCAGATGAAAATGTCAGTCTTATACACTCTTTATATTATTTCTTTAAAGATTTTACTTGTTTGAGAGAGAAAGTGATCAAGAGAGAGTGAGCACAAGCAGGGGGAGAGAAGAGGAAGAGGGAGAAGCAGATTCCCCACTGAACCAGATGGGGGTCTCAATCCCAGGACTCTTGGGACCATGACCTAAGAGAAGGCAGATGCTTAATGGACTGAGCCATCCATGTCCCCCCACAATTTATATTATTACAATAATATGATGTCAGTTGTATACCATTTCTATTATTTGAGTAAAATGGGTGTATAGAAGGAAGTGTGGGATCAGAGAAAGTGACAAATCTGACCAAAGTCTGAGACGAATATGAAGAAAACCCATCTCTGCCATTGGGCCATATCTTTGAACCTTGGGTTCCTAATCTATAAGGTGAGGTAAGAGTATCTAGCTCTTGGGCAAGTGGTGAGAATAAAATGTGATCTAAAAGTACTTAGGACAGTAGCTAGCATACAGTAGGCACTAGGAAAATGTTCACTATTGTTATTTTTATCATTGTTTTAATGATTAAAGAATACTAACACATCACCTACCTCTTTCAATGTAAGTCTTACTTACAAATAAGTAAAGAGAATGGTAAAATGAGAATGGTAAAAAATCAGTGCTTTGGAATCCCAGCTGGAGATAGGAGCTATTACAACTTGGATAAATTGTGTGGAAGAGCCACAGAGTACCACCAGGGGGTGGACACTGAAGAGCTTTTATTTATTTATTTTTTTTAACATTAGTTTCCCCTCTCTGCAAATAGGTAAGAAATTCATTTTTTTAAGAAGAGTTTTTTCAGATCTTCATTGGTGAGGACCATCATAAAGAAAGATATGTTTGAGGTTAAAAAAAAAAAAAAAAAAAAAAAAAGGTCTTCATTTTGTGGCAGACCTTCCAGTAACTCAGAGATTTGTACAAAATCTAATGAGTGTTCCATTTAGAATGCATATGTCTGAAGTTCTTGTTTCTAAGTTATGAGATACATTGGAGCATACTTTTTCTTTTTTCTTTCTTTCTTTTTTTCTTTTGGAAGGAAGCATGGTTGTGGTGCATGTGGGATGAACACCATGCAGGGGGCCTGGGCGGCTCACTCCTTTAAGGCACCAACTCTTGGTTTCAGCTCAGGTCATGATCTCAAGTCAAGATGGAGCCCCACATATCTCTTCACTCAGCACAGAGTCTGCCTGAGTTCTCATCCTCTTCCTCTGCCCCTCCTCTCTCTCTCTCTCTCTCTCTCTCTCTCCCCCCCTCTCTCCAAAACAAATAAATAATATATTCTTTAAAAAATGAAGATGAGGGGCCCCTGGGTGGCTCAGTTGGTTAAGCGACTGCCTTCAGCTCAGGTCATGATCCTGGAGACCCGGGATCGGGTCCCACATCGGGCTCCCTGCTCAGCGGGAAGCCTGCTTCTCCCTCTCTCACTCCCTCTGCTTGTGTTCCCCCTCTGGCTATGTTTCTCTCTGTCAAATAAATAAAATCTTTAAAAAAAAAAATGAAGATGAAGATGAACACCCTGCTCATTCCTAACTCAGCAACAGTGATTTTCTTTTTTGCCTTTTTTGCCTAAGACCACACGTAGAGAAGAGACAAGTCTTGACTGAATGAAGAAATTGAGCTTTCAACAAGCAAATGAATGTGTGTGAAGATTTCCTGGAAATTTTAACAGAGAATGTGAAATGCCAAGAAGTTACCAAAAAAGTCTTTAAATGATGTTTGTTCCAATTAGACATCTTCATCATTTTTTTTTCATCTCCTTTAGCGTATGAACCTGTCACCACTTCCCTCCTTAAACTTTGGCTTTCTTATGTTCCTAACAATGTGCATTTGGGAAAAAAAAAAATCATGCTGGGGCAGGGGCTAGGGAAGGGGCATAGTGCCCAATGTTAAAATCTGTTTAAACTCATAAATTCAAGGGTTGTAAAGTCAAAGCTTTTTGGTCCTGTTTCTTATAAGCATATGCTTCAAGGGCTTAATCATAGTTTGCTGTAAAACATTTATAACAACATTCTCTAAAGCATGGCTGATATAATGAAGCTTTTCTCAACAAGTAGCAACATAATCATGGCCAAGGTGAGACTCAGGGAGGAGGACTTAGGAGATCATCCCTGGAATTTACTAGCTCCACAACTTTCTGACAAGCTTGTTTGCTGCTTCTCTAACTTTATGCAAACTTCCAATGTATAAAACAAATTTGCAAAAAAAAATTTTTTTTGTTTTCTTTTACTTTTGGTTCTCTATATTAATGGAATTTAGACTCTTCCATAGCTTTCCAACCAATTTATCTCAGGTGCACACACTCTTGAGTCTCTTTCTAACCTCTTTTATTCTCTGAACATGTTCAAGTTAGCCTTGAATAACCCCCAGGCTTCTTATTAGTTCCAGACATTCAGATGTTCAGAAAGAAGACACACCTCGAGGCACATGGCATAGATAATACCAGACCGGTGAGGCAACTAATGGTATATTTGTATCTGTTCAATGGTATTTGTAAATGCTGTGTCTAGAATGTGGCTACATTTTGACTAATGTGTTATAATACTCTGGAAAAAAAAGCTTGTTTTTTACGTTTCCTGGTTTCACAACATGAAATAATCATTCTTTGTCATGCCATGATGTATTCTGTCCCCCTTTCTGCAGTTTGCTTACTAATAGTCTCTTTTATATACAGCCAGCTAGTGGTAATAGAAAAGAAATTTAAATACACTTTTATTGTCAGAGAGAATTTTCTCTTTCCTCTTAGAAGTCTATCTAGCCTAGCGCTATCCATAAGAAATATAATATTAGGCATATATGTGAGTTATCAATGTAATTTGAAATTTCCTAGCGGCTCCATTAAAAAAGGTAACAAGAAACAGGTGAAATTAATTTTCATGATATATTTGATTTAACCAAATATATCTAAAATATTCTTATTGCAACATGTGATCAATATGAAAAAAAACTAGGAATGAGATATTTTATGTTCTTTTTTTCAAAATTCTAAATCCTTGAAATCCTGTATTTCCCACTTAGGGCACATCTCACTTTCCAAGCGTTAGTTACCCTCCAAGGGCTCATCTGTGTATGCTTGCCTGGTGATTATCATATTGGACAAGTGACTTCCCACCCAACCCCTTGGCCTTTCTGAGCCTGAACTGTAGCAAGCTGCCACCGATAAATGAAGCAAGAGCTTTCTTTTCATGAAGCCCTACTTCTGAATGCTGACTGGCATTTGAACAAAGAAAATGTCCTTATAGTTAAGCATCTCAACTATTACTTTTCTAATAACGTGCAACCCTTGGGTCACTTTACACCATTTCTCATGATTTGCATTAGGTGTTCTTTGAGACACAACATTAATCCAGCAATAATTAAAATGATATACTGTACTATTAACATTCTCAAATCTTTAAAGCAAAGTGATCTATGCCTGCAGCACTGCCCAGGCTGGCTAATTAAACAGCATACAGTTGTAAACGGCTATTGTAAGCAGTTCCCTATTTAAAAATACAGCTCTGGGAAGTGCGGTTTATAATGACAGGGGCGCTGGCGGGATTGATCAGCTTAAAGAGAGGCCCATGCAGCACAAATAGCAAATTCTACTTGAGAGACTGGCATCTGGTTTGGTTGCTAAGAGGGAGCCTTGGTCACAGACGGGCCTCCTGTTGAATGGCAGGCTGTGGGCCCAGACGCCCCTTGGGGACCGAGGGTGCAGGGTGATGGTGCTCCGAGCAAGGAATCGTCCCCTTGTTCTCTCACACGTGAGTGAGCATTCCAGGGCCACACAACCAGCCATCCCAACAGGAGCAACACAACTTACACTCCACCCAGCAACCTCTAATCTGCCCTGATCCGCCCCTGAGCCAAGGGATTTGGGTGTGTAAACTATAAAAAGACTTGCCTGCATTCCCTTTCCCTCTCTTTCTCCAGTCCCTCTTTTTCTCATTCTCTCTTTCTCCTGGAATTAGAACTGAATTCTTTGCTTCTTATTCTCTCTTCTCTCACTTCTTCCACCATTAGCGATCCAAGTGAATCACTTCTCTGATTTTTTACACTAACCTTTCCACTGTTGTGAAGAGTAAAGTGTGTTTGAGTGACCTTCATTTCTTGAAATGGAGTTTAAAATCTGAGCCTATGGCATGCCTGGGTGGCTCAGTCGTTAAGGGTCTGCCTTTGGTTTGGGTCATGATCCCACAGTCCCAGATCGAGCACCACATCGGGCTCCCTGCTCAGCGGGAAGCCTGCTTCTCCCTCCCCGACTCCTTCTGCTTGTGTTCCCTCTCTCACTGTGTTTCTCTCAGTCAAATAAGTAAATAAAATCTTTAAAAAAAAAAAAATAAAATAAAAATAAAATAAAATAAAATAAAATAATAAAATGTGGGCACAGCTCCATCCACAGAGAGAGAGCAGCAATGTCTTTGTACATTTCACTTCCTTTCAGGACCTCAGAAGAAGAGCTCAGATAAACTCTGTTGGCCCTGGATAAACCCTGGAAGTTGAGGGTGTGACACCACCTCCAACCCCAGGTGCCCGTCGCCCTGTAAGGACCTTCATGGTATCAACTATCATTGTCCTTATATCAGGGATATAGCACAGTACTTGGCACAGAGTTTGTGCTCGGCGAATGAATGAGCAAGTGAATAAATGAATGAATTAGTGTCAACCTGAAGCCAGACTTTCTGGGGATCTCTCTTGAGGCTTAAATTCAACTTTTGATATTCCCATACTATATCGAAATATGTAAGAAAACTTAGGCTGTGGAAGCTAGGGTTTTCTAGGTGGCTACTTTGCTCTTCTTCCAGGTTCTCAAGATGAGAGATCAAGTGCAAATATGTTTGCTTAGATCAAATATGAAGTAGAATTAAGAATAAAGTATTCATGTACCAGAAAAAGAATTGGATCTGTTGTCTAACGATGAAATTGTTGAAGAGGTAATACAGCTACTTGCTCAGAACAATAATTCCTGCATGTACCTAGGTATTCTGAAATGTTATTTTTAAAACATATATATGGAGAAGGAGATAGTACAAGTTATCCCCTTTGCTTTACAATCCATATAACTTTACTGATATTTTTTATTTAATCTGAACAGGGTGTTGGAACAGCACATTCTATATCCCAGAGTATGACTCAGGGGGCATTACAGTAAACCTTGGGTGTGTTCTAACACACAGCTCTCTAATGCCTCGACTTGCCCACAAAGAAGAGTAAGCTGGTCACCAAACAGATGCCCCACAGTAATTTGATGAATCATACAAGATCAAACTCTAACCGCATTTTATAAATACATTATGGATGATCTTTTCTGATCAGAGCAACTCTAATTTCAGTAGCTCAAACTGCCAGACCTGTCAGGATGGCTACATTTAAATAGTAGAAGATGTGGCCAAATTTAGAAGTGACATTGATTGTGGACTTTCCCTGGCGACTATTTTGTGTAGTTTAGCAAAGGGGAATCATGAGGTTCCAACAGGACTTCAGTCAGCCCGATGCAGACTGTGGCTGCCGTGGGAAATACGACCTAAGACAACAGGAAAGAGCTGAGGACTAAGGAGAGTGAGAAAGCCCAAGTAGTCATACTTATATCAGACAAACTAGACTTTTTTGTTCTTACATTGGTTTTTATTCTGTTTTGGGATCAGGGTAGTACTGGCCTTTCGGAAAGATTTTGAATGTGTTTCCTCTGTTTCATTATTTGTAAGATTTTGATAAAGATTGTCATTAATTATTTTTCTTAAATGTTTGGTAGAATTCACCATGAAACGTGTACTCCTGGGCTTCTCTGTCCTGGATGATTTTTGATCCCTAATTCAATGTTCGTTCTTATTATTCATCAAAGAAGATTTCCTGTTGATGGGATTCAAGATTCATGATACAATCTTGGTAACTTGTGAATGTTTAGGAATTACCTGGGTGTTTTTTCTAACTTAGCTGAATTGTTAGAATATAATTGTTTATACTAATCTGTTACCACAATACGTATTTCTGTGTTACCTGTTAGACTGTTTTCCATTTTTCATTTTGTTTTTCAGTCTTCTCCCTTTTTTCCCTTAGTTAATGTAGTTAAAGCCCTGCCAATTTTGTTTCTTTTTTTGGAAAAACTGGTCATTACTTTCATGTTATCTTATTTATTCTGGTCTCTATTTTGTTTATTTCTGATTTTTTTTTCTGTTATTTCCTTCCTCTACTAATTCTCAGCTAAGTTTCCTCCTTTTCTAGTTCTTTGTAGTGTCATGTTGTTATTTATTTGCACTTTTTTCTTCAATACAAGTATTTATGGCAGAAATTTCACTCTAACATCTGTTTCTGTTGCATCCCATAGGTTTGGGAATATTGTGTTTTCTTCTTTTGTTTTGAGACATGATTAGCTGTTTGATTTCTTATTTCTCCTATTGCTTGTGCACTAGTGTGTTGTTAAATATTTACACATTAAATATTTAACATTTATATTTCAAAAAATAAATAGCATTGTTCTAAAGCAGTTTAAAAGACAACAAAACCCAGAAAAAATGAAAAAAAATAAAATGAAATTAATGGGTATAAAAAAAATATTGAGGAACTGAGGTAATGAAGCAGTGAGTGATCTGTATCTTATTTGTCTTTTCTAGAAGATCCCATTTTAAGCTAAGCCAATTCTGAAGGACACATAAGACCATTGTATATGTAACGGTATTTTAAATGTTATATATCAGATTTATTTTTATTTTCTAAATTTTTATTTAAATTCCAGTTACTTAACAGTTTAATATTAGTTTCAGGTGTACAATCTAGTGATCCAACATTTCTGTACATCACCCAGTGCTCATCACAAGTGTACTCCTTGATTCCCATTATCTATTTTTTACCCAGGTTTTAGAACAATGCCCAAATACTCAAGTGACAAACACAGAGCTTCTGCTTTTTGGCATTTGGCAAACTATTGTCATATACATCATTTCGTTCAGTGGCTAAATAAATAGTTCACTTTTCAAGGCAATAATTTTGGTATCACATAGGCATAGGAAATCCAAAATAAAGCAAAATATATGCTTCCTGTTTGGAACACTCAGAAATTATAGAAGAAAGTTAATCATATTTATGTATCACTCCATAATTTATAAGTAATACCATTTATTTAGTTCTCAACTGTTATTCACTTCTTAGGTTAGTTTTTACACAGGACATAAGTAAAACTAGTGTCCCTACACTTCAATGTCTCAAGGGAAATGATGAATTATAATTTCTGTGGAGAGCAGATGAAACAAAATAGTAAAAAATGTAGATACTGTGATTGGTCATGTGCACAATCACAGGAATAAGGGATTTTAAAAATATTTTATTCATTTATTTGAGAGAGAGAGAAAGTGAAAGAGAGAAAGTGTGGGGAGAGGAGCAAAGGGAAAGAGAGAATCCCAAGCAGACTTTGCACTGATCCCAGAGCCTGACATAAGGCTTGATCTCATGACCCTGAGATCATGAGCTGAGCTGAAATCAAGAGTCAGACGCTTAACTGAGTCAGCCACCCAGCTGCCACAGGAATTTTATTTTACAGTTATCCACTTACCTAAATTCCTGACAGTATTCATTGATCTATCTGTATTAACTTTTTTCTCACCCCACTCCCTTTTAAATATTATTAGTATACTATATTCAGATTATGCTGACTACACTCAATAAAAGTTCTTAGAGAGATGATTATTTTCTCGTGTATGAGAATAGAGACTCTACACATTGACTAAACCCACTTGGACATATATTTCAAACCATGTCTAAATGTCATCATATATTTTAAGTAAACAAAAATTCAAAATATTCTCAATATCCCATATCCCTAACCATTACTGTCCCTAAAAATAGATCAATATGACAACAATATACCATAAAAACAAACGTAAATACTGGAAACTTATTTGTCGACAGTTGCTAGAAATATAACACCTGCCATATATGGAAAGGGACACTGAAAAAAATATTTTATTTTGTAGTAAGTACACTGCTTCCTTAGGGAAAGGTAAACTGAGTGCATAAATACATTGCTAGACTAAAATTAACACAATGAAATGACTTCCCACATCCCTCATAGTCCCAAGTTTATGCTGAAGAGGAACTTTTGAGTAATTGAACTAAAGTCTAATGAACGCAATAGACACTGGATTTTACCCAAATGACATCAAATCATTGATTAAACTAAATATTAACTAAATACGTGAGAGAAGTCAAACTGTGAAGTAAATGGGATGTTTTAGGAAACTATAGATCAGAACATTATCATGATTGGGTATAACATTTTGGCTCTGAAAGAAGACACTAGCTACACCAAAACCACAGATGAGTTCCCATGGAAACAGAAGTGCCACCATAATTTTGCAGACTTTCTTCTGCAGTAGTGGCCCTTTATTGGTTTATGTGCACTTTATTCCTTTTATCTTCATAGGACAAATCCACAGGTATGCCAAGTCTATGAGTCATATGCTTCAATACCACATAGTCATGAAAGAATCTTCAGAGAGTGAGTCATTTACAGATGATCGAGGGGGAGTTTTCAGCTTGACATTGTGTAATTTTTCTAACAGGGCTATTGTCTCTTCTCCTCTGGCTTCTGAGATGCTTCCTCAGACTCTCACATGGAAACTACCAAAGGTTTTTACCCAAATAACTAAAGAAATGAAAGAATAGATGAATTGACTACAAAGACCCAAGACGGTGACCTGTGTGATAGATACGCCAGTCTGGGAAAGTCTGATGGATGGGAAGATCATTGCCACTGTTGACCTTCTCTCATCCAGTGGGCCTTCCTTATACAATATACATGATTATCTGATCTGTGGGATTTTCCATCTCTGACTCACCTTCATAATGTGCATCTCTCTTTCCTAATCTTTTCACCTCTCCATTCAGTCATGATGATGTAAGAAAGAAAGAATATTAAAATAATTCAATAGAAAACTCTTCTTTTAACCCAGGTGTGTGCCATGATTTAATGCATATGGCCTCTCTTCATTCCCACAACAACCATATGAGGTAAGTATTATTATGAGGCCCGTTTTACAGGTATAAATGTTACATTAAGGAAACAAAACTTATGGGAAATAAGCATAAATAAATTCTGCTTCGGTCCTTCACATCTTTTAACATGTATGCTGTGGAGCTTCCATTCATGTGACTGTGGTAATCAGAGGGCTGTTTGCTCTCCCCCCTCCCTGCCTTAAAGTTCTACTTTTGTCCCCAATCCTACTGAGCCTGGCGTCTGACTTTCCAGGATGGATTAAGACAGTAAACAGGGGAACACTGGATAGTGGGAAGAAGGCAGAAAGCTATCATTAAAGAAATACTGTGTGAAACCCTATTGGTTTTCACTGAACTTGGGGCAAATATTTTGTGGGACTTTTGTGGGTCATTCTGAGTCCCTTCTGCTACATTGCTGGCAATTTCTCCTTGGCAGTTCCCTTGCTTTAGGTAAATGCATCCTTTCCTGCAGTTTACTTGGCCACTTCTCCAGCATATAGGAATAGCTTCTCATCTTACCAGTGTGTCGACACTGAGCTGTCCACCTGCCTCAGACCCTATCCTATAACCATTACCTTCAAGACTGAACTTGAATCACCACCTTCAATAAGATGACCCTAACAGCCTGTGTACATGGCCCCATAGCATCTCATGCCTGTTGCCATCATAGTATTTATCACAGTGCATTACAATTGGTTTTTGCTCCTATATAAGGTTCTCTCAAATAGACAATTCTAGGGCAGCTCTCCAATGTAAACAGCCCATATCGGGGAGAAGGAATAAGACTCACAGGACTCAGGATGCAATCCAAATTTATTTCCAGCCTCTTTTTTTTATGACAGAACTAGATGGTCAGAAAAATGTTGCAAAATTGGTTTTCCCCACTTTTTTGCAAATCCCACTTCTGTGGCCTAGCATACCGTTTTGGTATGTCCCAAAATCATTTGGTATGATGAAGCAGAATTAACTAAAGTCCTTTCCTTTTAGCATTCTATTATATTTTAAAACATTGCAAAAAATAATAAAGACTTAGTGGTTTTAGAAGTGACAACACATTTTCTAGCTTTTGTCTGACAAAACAGAACTGTGGTTTTATAATATGATTTGTTTCTTAAAAATTATCACTGTTTTGGTACTACTGTCTTCCTCTTTCAAAAAAATATTGCAACATGCTACATCTTTAAAGTATTTGAAACATGCTGTTTTTCTTAGTAACAAACTGGACCAAAGAGCAGTAGATTCTGACATTCATTAAAAAGAAGAGAATAGTCAGTCTCCTAAAAAGAAAAAAAAAAAGAGAGAGAGAAAGAGAGAGACTATACATATCTTATTAGATATTACGAGGTACTGCTTTTGCCTCTGTTATTTCTTCAATGGTAAAAAGCCTCCATCTACTCAGTCAATTCTGATCACAAATGTGATTTTTTTTTAAAACTTGGAACACATTTGTACATTTTCTAGAATCCAACTGGGAAAAAATGACAAAACTCTAATTAGTTTCTAAAATTTGGGGAAAATATAGGTGTTACTTTGTTAATACTGTATTTTTATTGTATATGTTCAGTTTTTTGAGCCTAAATGAATAATCTGTTTAGTGGTGTTGTGTGTGTGTGTGTGTGTGTGTGTGTGTGTGTGTTGGGTGTCTGTCATATAAAAAGCCAAATATACTCTAACAATTTGTGTCAACTTTAAAATAAAGAACTGAGCCAAAGTATAAACAGTAGAAACATAACTATGTAGAAATTAAGGGGCAAGACAAGTTCCAACATATGCAAATAGCAAATAAAAATAAGCAATAATAAAAATTAATAAAAATTAGTAATAATAATACATGAAAAATTATGAGGACACAGGAGGATCAAAACCAAAATTAAACAAAATAAACTTCTCCATGGCAAGAAAGAGAACAGAAACATAAAAGGGTAAGGGAGATAAAAATCCTTACACAGGCAGTGATAGCCAAGATTTTGTTTTCTGAAAGGGAGATAGAGATTAAATGTGTTCCACGTATAATTAGAAAAAAGGTTTCCTCACAATTTGAAGCCTTCACTGAAAGCTAGACAAAATATCATTGCTAACTTCTGTCTGAAGATACGATTTTTAGAGTATTAGTTCAGGAATACAAGTCTTTCTTTTTTTTTTCTACCAGGAATTATTCAAGCTACTGTTCAGTTCTGCAACTGGATCTGTGATCTCTCCAGCAACTCCTCGACTCTGGGAACAGGTTCTCCGACTGGACTTGGCTCTGGATGAGGACCATCAGTACAAATATAAAATTGCTAACAGGGAGGAGTTAGCACAGACAGAGTAAAGACTATGGGGAGACTTCCACACAGCATGCATATAAACCCAATTTCTAAGGCTTGTGAATAATCTAAGAAAGTTAAGAAAGAGGTTAACAAAATCAGTTGGAAAAAGAATGCAGTATAGATTAAAATAATTGTATAGATGAATCTGACAAGGCATTTTATATGTTCTATATGTTCAAAAAGAAAACATAGGTTCTTTCTTTTTATTTTTTAAATTATGAAATAAAGGGCGCCTGGGTGGCTCAGTTGGTTAAGCGACTGCCTTCGGCTCAGGTCATGCTCCCGGAGACCCGGGACCGAGCCCCACATCGGGCTCCCTGCTCAGCGGGAAGCCTGCTTCTCCCTCTCTCACTCCCCCTGCTTGTATTCCCTCTCTGGCTGCGTTTCTCTCTGTCAAATAAATAAAATCTTAAAAAAATATATGAAATAAAAACATATATATGTGAAACAATAACAATGGATATAATGGTGGCATAATTTGAAATACAGGAAAAAAATAACAATTTAATATAATAATAATGACAGCTAAGGATGACAGCACAATAATGCAATAAAGTAGGTGCCATTATTCTTATTTAAATATGAGAAAATTGAGGCACAGTGAAGAAGTAACTTCCCCAAGGTCATACAGCTAGTACCTAGAAGAACAATCTGGTCTAGAATTCATAAAACATTTGAAAAAGCTTTCCATAAAATAGGTGGGATAGACTCTTGTCTACACACTACAGATGTGAGAATTATTGAATTTCAAGATAGCACTAGGAATCCAAAAAGAACTGAAGACAAATAAAAAGAGACATTGAAAACAAACAAAAAAATACAGAGAAGAGAAAATGGGAAATCAATTGGGACCTTCTAGCATTCGTCATGTAATAAAGCTCAGAAAAGAGTATATAGATGATGGAAAAGCAACATATTTAAAAATAACTGCTGTTTTAGGCTTTTAAATTCAATATGAATAAGTCAAGTATTAATCTTACAAATCAAAACATCCTCAAATAGTTTTCTTTCTGTGGACAACTTCCACTTGTTTAAAATTTTATTTTTCAAGTTTTATATATATATTCAACTATATATTCAAGTATATATATTCAAATATATATTTATATGTATTAAAGTATATATAACATTGTGTGAATTTAAGGTGCACAAATTATAATTTGATATACTTATATGTTATAAAATAATTACCACAATAAAGTTTGTTAGCACCTTTATCAACTCATATAACTACTTACTTTATTTCAGTATTTGAGAAATACATAAAGTCTCCAGAACAAAAGGCCATTATAAGTACCAAACAGAAAATATATGAATAAAGAAATCTATATAGAGACACATTGTAGTTAAACTGCAGAACAAAAGGAAGGAAAAACAAACTAATATTCTAAAACAATCCAGGAGAAATATGTTACCTATAATAGGAGGGCAATTAAAATCAACATCACCCTGTTTGGGAACCAGAGAAGCTGGAAGTTAAGGAATCATAACTTTAAATTTTGTGTAAAAAACACATAACCTCTTAATTTAAGACAGGTATTCAAGACAAACTATCATGCAAATATAAGAGCAATTTTTTCCTGTTTCTTCTTCCACTACCTTTTTGTTCTTCTTTTCTTTCCTGAAAAATCAAAGTTTAATATTGTTAAATGGGGCTGAGCAAAAAGACAGCCATACCAGGCATGGGTTGCAGATGACAAGGGAGTGGTCATGAGTGTGTCAGAGACAGAACAGATGAGGAGAGATAGATATGGGGTGGGGGAGGGGATATGGGCTCCCACCTAGGAATAAGGTACCAATGTACTAGCAGGGTGAGAAGACTCATCTGACATGGTATGTCAGAGGCCAAGCAGATAAGAGGGGGTCCACGTGGAGAAATGAGCTCATCAGTGCCACGTAAGTTGAGTAGGACATCTTCCTGGTGACTATGAAAGATTGGTTATATTCAGAGAGATTGGTCTAATAGTCAACATTCCAATAGAAGCTGTTTCTCATCTTAGGAAAGAGTTTAGAAACAAAAAAAGATAAGAATGAACCTCATAGTTTTTGGTTCGAATCGGAGCTATAATCACAGCTTTCTAGATAGGTTGATAGATACAAGTATTTTTATATATTTCTATCAGGAATTGACCAGAGAAACAGAAGTATTAGGAGTGATAGAGAATAAGCAACTTATGGTAGATGTTTAACAATTAGGCAGTCAAGAGATCTGGTTATGCAGTTGACACATAGCTATTGCTTCTGCCTCTGATGTTGGGCCAGTGGTCAGCAGAGTGGGCATGCAGGAAGGAAACATGTTTGTGAAGTGTGAAGGGCAAGGAAAACTTGGAACCCATAAAATGAACCCATGTCAGTCTCTCACTACCTCCAACGTTGATGATAAGTGATGTTATCTGCAGGAAAACTGATGCCCTTTCTCACAGAGCTCAATAAACATGCACGTGACATTGTTCCTGCAGGAGCCGAAGGAACTGTGGATTCTCATGGTGGCTCATGTCAGCCAGATTTTCAAGAAGGTTCACAGCATCTGACACTTCATCAACCTTCTGATCATAAACATGGCTGCTACTGCCTTCCCGTCTTTCAGATCTCAAACAGATTTCCCTTGTGAGAGGTTCTCACTCAGAACCACCAGGGAAGGAAATTTTGAGAACCCCAATTCAAGCTTAGCTAAGGTGAAACAGTGCAAAGTCATCATGATCACAAAAGGAAAAGGAGTTATTTCACATGGGGAAGGCTATCAATATCACTTTAATCAAGTGACCATTGTGATCATCGTCACTAATGGAATGAACTGAGATTTTGTGCTCCTTGATAAAAATGCAGCAAAATGCAGTATCTCTCCTAAAATATGCCTGTATTTGTAACATGAATCTATTCCCAAGAGAACAAAAAACTCAGTTAAGAAATACTATTCAAAATTATTGGTCCATAAGGTTCAGACATGTCAAGGACATAAACATCAAGGAAAGAGTTAGAAACTGTTCTAGACTGAAAAAGAATTAAAACAAATGACAACTAGGGCACCTAGGGGGCTCAGTCATTAAGCTTCTGCCTTCGGCCAGGGTCAAGATCATGGAGTCCTCGGATAGAGTGCCATATCGGGCTGCCTGCTCTCCAGGAAGCCTGCTTTTCCCTCTCCCATTCCCCCTGCTTGTGTTCCCTCCCTTGCTGTCTCTCTCTCTGTCAAATAAATACATAAAATCTTTAAAAAAAAAAAAGAAAGAAAGAAATGACAATTAAAGCAACTCATGATTTTGAATTGCATTCTTTTTGCCACAAAGGACATTTTGTAATAATTAGGAGAACTTGAATGGGACTGAGGTTTAGAGTAGTAATATATGAATGTCATTTTTTTTTCATTTTGATCATGTTGAAAAAAACTTGTTTATATAAAACAGATGTCAAAAAATATCTGTGATAAAAATATATGCTGAAGTGTTATGGTATCAAGTTGCCCACATATTCTCAAATGGGTCAGGAAAAAATCTTGAGGATTCTACCTTGGCCACTTTTTAATAAAGTCATTTCCAAATAGAATAAATAAAAGATTAAAAGTCAAATACTAATAAATACAGTGAACATTTATTCCATGTTTGCCAAAAACCAAACACTGTCCTAAGCCCCTTGTATATATTATCTTATTTAATTTTCACAACCCTTGTGACCTAGAAATGTCTTTTATTACATTTTTATGCTAAGATACATAAATGTTGGTTTCACAATGTCATAGAGATGATGAGTACAGAGACAAATATAAACCTAGTTTGTCATTAGAACCTAAGCTTTTAATCATTACACAGTACGGATATTTTTCATAAAAAATGACTAAGAGTGATTACCTTAATCATATCCTCAATGAAGAATGCATTTCACTGGGGGGGGGGGAAGAGAACATAGTAAGGAATAAAAGAAACAATAGTGAATATACAAACTGACAGAATAAATTAGTACACATAACTAGGTACTGTGAGAAAAAAAAATAAAGAAAATTCTAAATAACAAGATTGCTTAAGATTTGAAGGTAATAAAAGCACTGAATACTCAAATGTTTTGTAGAAAAACTAATGGCTAAGCATTAATATTAAAATCTAAATGAACCATTCACATAAAGCAAATACAATTTATAGCTTTAGGAATGTCAAATAGAGAAAAGTATTTAAAATGTACAAATATTTTTTAAAAAGCAGAGAGAAAATGTTTTGATGGGAAAACTAATACATAATGACAGAATAAGTCCAAAAATACTTATCATTAAATAAACATAAATGAGTTAAACTCATTTGCCTAAAGACAAAAACCTCATCTCAAATTTAAAATAATCTGGCTCTCTATGTTGCAGAGATACCTAAAATAAACCTACATGAAGATTGAAAATAAAGGTATGAAAGAGAAAAACCAGAAAAATTCCAAACAAAAGATAGATCATATAGCAAAATCATTACAGAGCAATGGAATTCAAGTAAAGAGCTTTGATAGTCATAGAAAACTAGGTAATTATTAAGATAGCAATCTACCCAGAAGTTATAATGGTCACAATCTAGCAAGCACATAAGAACATGACTTCAAAATATAAAACAGAACTGAGAAAATGACTAAGTTCCAATCAGAGTGAGAAATGTTTAACACACGTCTCAGAAATTATCATTCAAGTAGATTAAAAAATTGGTAGAAAAACAAGAAATTTGAACAATGTTATAAATATTTCAGGTGGAAATCTCAGAGATATAACATATTTTAAGTTGAACAACAATGAAAGCAAAATATAGCAAAGCTTGGGGGCACAATGCAAGTGCATCTTCATGTTTATTTTATGCCTTGCACATCTTCATTTTTAAAAATGAGAAATCAAAAGAAGTGGAGTGATGTTTTCAAAAAGCTATGAAAAAATGATGAAGCTAAAGAAAGCAGAAAGAATGAAATAAAAATAGGTAAGCACTAAAATTAACAAAAACTAACCCCCAAAATCCATGTATTTTTTGAAAAAAAAACAAAAACAAAAACAAAAACCCACAACAGAAAGTAATACAACAGATAAATGTCAAACAATACTAATAAATAAAAAGGAACCATCTCAAGTATGATATTGATACCACAAAATACGTTAAAAAATGTTAACAATAAATTCACTAGATAGCTTTAAGCAGTATACCAATAAATATTGTAACTTTGATACTATATATTAGATAAGAAAACATATAAATACCACTTTCTTATATAAACACTGATTCAGAAATCCTAAATAAAACATCAGCAGATAATAGATGGGAATTCTTGAAAATAAAGGTGTTGCAATTAAAAAAGTTTTATTCACAATATGTAAAAGTGGCTCAACTCCAAAGAATCTATTATACTAATATAACCTATTAACAAAATGAAGGAGAAGATACCACAGTTACCTCAAAGGTAGAGAAATGCAACTTACTCATAGAACTGCATTATATTTATGAAGAAAAAGAAATATCTTAAGTAATAATAGTTAATCTACACATAAACTACAAGTAAAATGTTCATTGAAGACATATTGGAAACATTCCTGCTAAAGATACGAATCACAGGAGACTTGCATTTAACTTTGTATTGGAGATGCTAATCAGTACAATATGGGCAAAAAGGAGAATAATAATTGGAAAAGAGGAAATAAAATTATCTGAGAATAGCGTATTTTGCTATGCCAATCCAAAAGAATGTACTTGCAGACATTTAGAACTAAGACAAATAAACAGATGGCTAAAAACAACCTAAAAATAAGAGCATTTCTAAGCATCCAAATAAACTGTTGTGAAATATACTGGGGGAAAAAAAGGGAGCTAACTCATAGTAGGAAAACAAAAAACAAAGTAACAGTAAAGTCTATAGCAGTAAGCTTACAAAATACTCAAGATCTCTATGGAGAAAATTATAGAATATAATTAGGAGACACAAAACTATTTTTTAAAATTAACATACAATGTAATATTTGTTTCAGAGGTACAGGTCTGTGATTCATCAACTTACATAAAACTGTTTTTGTAAATGGAAAAATATACTAAGTAAATCGATGGTAAGACCTAATATCAGAAAAGATATAATGTCCAAATTAATCTCTAAATTAAACTAAAGTCAATAAAATACCAAAAAGTTTTCACGGAATTTAATAATCTATTGTTAAAATATGATGGTGGCAGAGAGACAAACATGGCCAAAAGTAGTAAAAACACCACAGAAGAATGGCAAGGTGGGAGAAATTTATGAAAACATTTTGAAGGTATATTATTTAAATCACCAAACTATAAACCTCAATTATTAAACAAAAAGCCCACTGGAACAGAGTAGAAACAACTACAGCATATGTATTCACACATACAAACATTTATATAATATATATGTCTATACTACAAATATATACCTTAACATATGTAGTATTCATGTATATATGATTTATATATAGTATATCACATAGTATACATTGTATATATCTATATACATAAATACAGTATAAATCTATCTAATCTCTCAAATATATATATACACTGTTTCTATTCCTGTATTTCTATACTATATAATTATACAGGTGCATACTTATATATACACATACACACACACGCATTCATAATATACAGAGAGAGAGGGCAAGGGATATGGGAAGGAAGGGAGAGGGGTCTGTTTTTGCAGTTTATGTTGTGTTTCTCTGTTCTCTTTACATGTGTACATGTTTATAAATACAGCTATAGGTATAACTATAGAAATCTCTTACAATCCAAGTATAATTATAAATCAATATGAAAAGAATGACTAATGCCCTTATTAGCAATGCAAATGTTTTTTATCTCTGGGAAAAAGAAAACTAAAATTTTACCTCACACTGGACACAGAAATGAGTGGATACTTGACTTAAACACAAAAGCAAAGCTTTACATTTCTAGAAGAAAATATAATAAAGTGTAGTAAATAGGAAATTAGGAATAAGGAAAACTCCTTAAACAAGGCTCCAAAACCACAAACATGAAGAAGAAAGCTCAGAAATTTGACTACCTTTCAAGAATTTTTGTGATAGATATATCTGGATAAAATAGTCATAGTTGTTCTTTGCACTGTTATTCTTAGAACTTTTCTGTATGTTTGAGATGATTTCCAAATAAAAATATTTAAAAGACAATATAAAGGGAATATAAGAATAGCCATAGACAGGAAAAGGGAAACACCATAGGGAACCAAGAGAGGATTATTACATATAAGGAGATCTAGTAGATTGTTAAGATGAAGAAACCACCCAATATAAAAATCAACAAAGCATATGAATAGGCAACTCAAACAATTTTTAAGAAAACAAAGTAAGCTTATGAAAAGGTGTTCAATCTAACTGATAAAATAATTACAAATTAAAAAAAAACACAAATCTTTTATTTTAAAAGTCAGGTGGTTAAAAAGAGAATGCCAATAGCCAAATCATGGAAGCAGCCCATGACCATCAATAGATGGGAGAAAGACAAGTTGGTGTACACACACACACACACACACACACACACACACACACACACACACACTGGAATATTACTCAGCACTAAAAAAGAGCGAAGTCTTGCCATTTGTAATGACATGGATGGTTCTAGAGAGTATAATGCTATGTGAAATAAATCAGTCATTGAAAGACAAATACCATATGATTTCACTCATATATGGAATTTAAGAAACGAAACAAATAAACAAAGGAGAAAAAAAAAAAGAAGAGACAAACCAAAAAACCAGACTGGTCCTATAGAGAAGAAACAGATTGTTCCCAGAAGGGAGGTGGGTGGCATGATGTGTGAAATAGGTGATGGGGATAAAGAGGACACTTAACCACTATGAGCACTGAGAAATGCACAGCATTGTTGAATCACTCTATTGTACACCCAAAGCTAATAAGACTGCATGTTAACTCTACTGAATTTTTTTTTTTTAAGATTTTATTTATTTGACAGAGAGAAACACAGCGAGAGAGGGAACACAAGCAGGGGGAGTGAGAGAGGGAGAAGCAGGCTTCCTACGGAGCAGGGAGCCTGATGTGGGACTCAATCCCGGGTCTCCAACTGAGCCACCCAGGGGCCCCTGAAATTTAAAAGAGAGACAACGCCAAGGGTGTTGAAAAAGTGAGTCAACTACTTCAATGCTACTAGAAGAAGAATAAATGGGCACAACCACATTTGTGAGAAACCTGTAACACACGTGTGCAGCACCATGTTCCAGACATTGTAAAATCAGGACAATTCTCTCTTAGAAAATGGAAACAGACTCTTTGGGTTGACCCTCCAGAGCAAGTTTTGGATGCTGGCTGTTTACCCCACGCTTGTTGTAGTGGCCAGTCTGAACCATAAAGATGCTTTGAACCCCTGGCTCAGTCACTGGCTCTATACATCACACAGATCTCTATCAGATAAGCAGATCCAAGCGGGTGACTCAGCAGCCACTTGGCTGTTTCCAAATATACAGACCTTTGTTTGCGGGGGTGAGGTTGCATCAGATTCTTTCAACACACCTGGTGACAGAATATCCAAACTACTCTTGCTGTGACATTTGGCCAGAGTGATGAGAGGTGGGATTTTACTGTGGAGGCTTGATTAAAATAATAAGTTTCATCATTGCTATTTGGTCTTGATATTTTAAGTACAAGTGGTATACAGCAGAGAGTATTGTTTCTTTGAAAGTATCACTCATGACTCAATATATTGAATGTTCTCTGACACCTTGAAGGTCTCCCTTTGTGACAGTTTCCCACTCTGTAACAGGCAAGGTATTTACTGAGCTCTTGTTAGAACGGCCCACAGACAGAAACTTCCCTCATTAAAAACTGTTCACTGCTGAATATTGCAATTCTCCCATGTGTCCATCTGACTCACATTAAGTCTGAGTTTGCTTTCAGCTATGCCTTTTGGGGTGGGGGTAATTTTATCAAAATGAACTTATATGAAGTGTTATGTCATTATTTGAGTCCGACATCCATTTGTTCCAATCACAAATTTTATTGCGCCCCAATAGGGTAACCTGGCTTGATCCTGGTGCTGAATATAATACGAGTCAGCATTTATTGAGCATTTATTATGTGCTGGGCATTGTTCTGACAGCTTTATGTGAATGACCTTATTTATTCTTCCTAAGGGGCACCTGGGTGGCTCAGTTGGTTAAGCGACTGCCTTCGGCTCAGGTCATGATCCCGGAGACCCGGGATCGAGTCCCACATCAGGCTCTCTGCTTGGCAGGAAGCCTGCTTCTCCCTCTCTCACTCCCCTTGCTTGTGTTTCCTCTCTGGCTGTGTTTCTCTCTGTCAAATAAAATAAAATCTTTAAAAAAAAAAAAAGAACACTATGAGGTACATGCTCTTATTATCCCATTCTACAGGTGAAGGAACAGTTGCAAAGGGAGTTTAAGTCATTTTGTTCCAGATCACTTGGCTAGCAGTTAAGGGACCCAAAATACAAACCTAGATAGTCTTAGCTTTAGAGAACATTTCTAGCAGCTACGTGGTTCTGCCTCTTGTAAAAAATGATCTTATTTCATGTCAAAATAGGCATTGGAGCTTTTTAACCTTGCACCACAGTATATGATAATTTTAATTAAGTACAACATTTCACTGTATAGTTTAGCAAAATTATCGTGCCTTTTACTTCCCTTTGACCTTGTTTGAGGTCAGTCTAGGAAAAAAAAAAAACCGATATTAGATAGAGATTAACACTACAAGGTCAGATTTGTGGGTCTTGACAATAATAGTTGTAGAGTTTCAGAAAGTGTCCAAATGAAATCCCGGTGTTTCCCAGCAGGGAACTGGCTGATTCTCCAGTGGGCAGGCATTTGCATCAAATAAGCGAATAGCCTAGAACCAAGCATGGATAGTGGCATTCTGTCATATTGTACAATGCTGAGTTGAAGAAATTCTCTTCCCTTTTCTAATCTTTACTTGCTCCACCAGTTCCTTCAGGACTGGTGTCTTGTGTCTCCTCCCAGTTCTTTTTTTAAAGATTTTATTTATTTATTTGACACAGAGAGAGAGATCACAAATAGGCAGAGAGGCAGGCAGAGAAAGAGGGGGAAGCAGTCTTCCTGCTGAGCAGAGACCCTGACGCGGGCCTCGATCATCTCAGGACCCCGAGATCATGACCTGAGCTGAAGACTTAACCCTCTGAGCCACCCAGGCACCGGTCTCCTCCCAGTTCTTGCAGGGACTGGTAGAATTTTTCAAGTGTCCTTCTCTCATTTGCAGTACCTCATCTTTTTTTTTCCCCAAGATTTTATTTATTTATTTAACAGAGAGAGAGAGAGAGAGAGCACAAGCAGGGAGAGTGGCAGGCAGAGGGAGAAGCAGGCTTCCCGCTGAGCAGGGAGCCCAAGGCAGGACTCAATTCTAGGATCCAGGGATCATGACCTGAGCCAAAGGCAGATGGTTAACAGACTGAGCCACCCAGGTGCCCCTGTAGTACCTCGTCTTATCCTCAGTTTTGAATGGCAAGAAGCATAGATGATTTTCTTTCTTTTTTTCTTTTCCTTCTTATTTACTTATCTATTTCTTTTGATGAACATTCAAAGGTGTTATTAAGCTTCACCAATAAGAGTAGTCAGGACAAGCCAAATAACTGTGTGGCACAGATCTGTGGACAATTTCTAGAAAGCCCTTAGATCACTTCACCCTTAAAGAGCAAGTGAACACACAAGCAAGAAAAAACAACACAAAACCTACACCAGAATTGCTTCCACTCTCACTTCCCAGCTTTGCTCTGTGCTCCTGCCTCAGACCCTGTCTCCTGCCCCGTTTATTTTAAAGATTGAGTGTAACTCACCATTCTCCCCAAGATGGCCCCACAATGCTCCTAACACTGGGACCTCTCCCATTTCCACAGCCCCATAGAATCTCACACCTACCACGACGGCAGCTTTTATCCCAGTGCGTTTCCCTGTATTACACTTTTTCACGCATCTTCATCCTGAAATTCAGTTCTTTGATGGCACAGATGGTAATGACAGTGATAAATTTTTTAATTATTACTTTTATCTCTGGTGCATAGTAGAGTTCCTGGTAGAGAAAAGTTGCTCACTAAATATTTGTGGGAAAAAAAATCCATAATTTTCAGTTTGAAAATGACTTTTACAATATTATTGTAATAATACTATTATTACTATTAGTAATAATAAATAGTATTATTACTGAATCCCATTACTAGCATTGGAGGTAAGGGGAGCTGTTCACGGTAAAACATGGCATGGGTATCTTTGGCCAGGTTGGTATTGGTACCTGAGTAACAGCTGAGGGAGAGGTAAGACAGATGATTTTAGTACAAGTAGTTTAGAATACTCCTCTTAAATCCTCTTAAAATACTGTGTAACGTGCAATGTTGCATGATGTATTATTAACAATTTGTATTTTTTTTAAAGATTCAGAAAAAATTATTTCCGGCAGAGAAGAGTATAAATTATTATTATAATGCCACTATTTCTTTACACAAAGCCGACAGCTTTAACATTTAATTAAAGTAATTGAAATACCTAATAAATAAAGTAAAATGTGGAGAAAGCATATTGCTCTTGCCTAATAAAATATATGGTGAATAAAAAAACAATGAGTATTATTTTTAAAAAGGAGGACTTAATCTAGAACAATAACACAACAATAGAAACACACAAATAATAGTTAATTCTCTGGTTCAATGGAAAGTTAACATATTTTTGAATTGAAAATTAACTATAATATTTATTTGGTGGTTATTTAAATAAAAACTCACCTTAAACAATAAGTTATTTAAAATAAATGACAATTGAATATTAAAAAGGAACATTGTTGTAGAAAATATTTTGTTGTATTTTATGTATATGATCCCTCTCCCGCCCCAAAACAGTTTTTAAAGATGTTTTTAAAGAAATCAATATTTTAGGGTGCCTGGGTGGCTCAGAGAGTTAAAGCCTCTGCCTTCAGCTCAGGTCATGATCTCAAGAGGCCAGCATCAGGGTCTCTGCTCAGCAGGGAGCCTGCTTCCTCCTTTTTTTCTGCCTGCCTCTCTGCCTATTTATGATCTCTCTCTATGTCAAATAAATAAATAAAATCTTAAAAAAAAAAGAAATCAATACTTTAAAATGTGGCTTGAACAGAACACTGTATGCAGTGTTTGTATACACTCTTTGTTATATTATCTAGCTCCCTGGTGTGTAGGGGTGTATGCATGTATGCATGCGAGTGTGTGTGTGTGAAAGCATGCATTTATATTACTATATCTAGGCTGGGAATTTCCCACCAGGGCAGGTACAGAACAAAAGGAAGCTGGGAATGGTGGGAAGTATTTATTTGAAAATGATCTCAGCCATTCCTCAATTCATGCCCATTATAAATTATTCAACCACTGAACCTCAGTGTCTCTATCTGTAAAATGGGGAAAAAAAAAATGAAGATTAGCAATTGCACACATATAACACCGGATAGAATGCATGGCTGATAGACCCTGATAGATGCAATAAGTGAGAGCAAAGATTGTTTCCATCATCACTCTTATTAGTACTCAATTATATTTGGCTAACTGCTTGGTTACGACTCAGGGACAAAAAATCTAAATATTAGGGTCAAACTGGAAGACTTAGTGTACTTCCTTCCTTCCTTTGCAGAGCTCTAGGACTCTCTGTCTACCTGTCTAGGACTCTCACACTACCTGTACCATCAACCCTAACCACAGTGATTTATTAGAATGGGTATAAAGTGTGCTACTCTTACAATTGCTTTCCAGCATTTGAAACCCTCTGGTCTTAGAACAACTCTGGCATTGGTGTCCCCTGTCCATTTGCAGATTAGGAGGCTAAAGGCGGGGTTTGAGGGGATCAACCTGGGATCCTCCAGCCCGTGCTAGAGCAGATATTATGCACAGGTTTCAGCCTCTGAAGCTCTACCCTTTCTGCCTTTCTCATTTGGTCTCAGAGCCAGGAACACACCAGCACCATGTCCTACAGACAGAATTTATCATCCGGAGCAGAACGTAGTGGTGGGTGAGCGGGAGTACTATTATGAACTACACTGTGACAAGAGGAGTGTGTTGGGCTGAGCAGGATACAGAACAAAGTGTGCTTTCAAGCTCCAGCTTCCTTAGCAAGTAGGCTGGGACTTAAAATATAATTTAAAAAAAAACCAAAACATAAAAAAAAAAAGAAAAGAAACTCAAAGTAGCAAAGGAGAAACAGGTAGGTCATAATAGCTATAGCTATTCAGACAAGAGAGATATACTCTTTAGGTTCCCAAACACCCGAGGCCAAGTTCTGGAGTCTCAATGCCGTAGAAAGGAACAACGTATGGGAGAGAAAGAAAACAGGTGGCGTTTATTAGAGATAGCTTGTCTACAAGGGAGCTGACAGGAAAGATGGGTGTCACTTCACAAAGGGCTAACATGGGAAGTTTGTAAAGGTGCTTTCCGAAGGGTGAGGGGCTGGGAATAGGGAAGTGTCCCCTCAGTGCCACTGTTACTATCTTGTGGCTGTTCCTTTTTAGTGGACACAAGACAACCACAGGAGGCCTTTCTTCATGGTTGACATTCTATAGGGCTCCTGGAAAATACTACTACTTGAACAAACAGGCTTTAGATTGTTACTTCTAATTTCGCCTGGAGAACCATTACTTCCTAATGGCTACTACCTCTCCTCTTTTCCAGAAAGAGATGTTTGTCTCTAAGCTTATGGAAACTTCTAACCCTTGCCTCAGACCAGTGGTTTTACGGGACTTAAGTCCCTCTTGTTTTCTCTGTACTGTCTCACTTAGATGCATTTATAAGATTCCAGCACTTAGTATAGTGCCTAAAATATAGTAGTAGCTCAATAAATGTTTATTGACCTGGATTTTTTTTTGTTTTGAGTTATGGTGTCTGGCAAATAAAGGAGTGAAATGTTCATTAAAGTTGCACGAAGTCTTTTGACTTGTCCACGGTGGTAATAAATCCGTGACTATTAGATTTCTAAATGGGCAAACTGGAAATATCATACATTAAAGAGAGACAGTGCATACTAAGCTATGACTAATCACATTGTGGGGGAGGATTTGGGGCAAAAAGGCAGAGCTAAGGAAATTAATTTCCTGTTTGAGCAAGAAATATCTTTGTTGTAAATATTAATCCATAAATAATTGGCTGATTTCATTAAATGGGTCAAATGGGTTATATAATTGAAATGAGAGGTTCAATTCACTGAGAAGGGTCCATCCTGTATCTCTGGATGGGCAAAGCTATATGTTTTGTATATGCTAATTAATATAGTGTTTCTCTTTTCATGTGTCACTCACACCTGCTGCCCCTGATAGCTTATACATTGTAGTGTGCTCAGTTCAATAGGGTTCCGTATTTCTGGTGTATGCACCTTGAATTTATTTTGAGGTGGGAGCTGTCACATTTAGAGCCTCTGAATGAATTAAAACTGACATCAGGTGTGGAATCTGCGATGGGTGTGTCAGTTTGGTGGATCAAGGAACTTCGTGACACACCATAGCTTCGTCATTGACTAGACACACACCCTTCAGTTTATTGGGCTTCAGGGGTTGGGTCTGGGAATATTTAGAGGAAGATCCAATCCACAAGGTAGATTGGCTAATGAGGAATTAATCCTGGGGTTCAGGGCTACTGTCAACAGCTTCTCATCAAACTTTCCCAGGCCCCACTGCTTTATGTACATTCCGCGATGCTTTTCAGAAGCTCTTCAGAAGACCCTTGGGTGGAGGAGGGCAAGTATGAGGCAGTGACAAAAAGTACATGCTGAAATTAAAAATTCTTCCTTCTGGATCTGTCTGTACCACCTGACTAAATGTAAGTCCTGGATCAAGTCATAGAGTTTTCTAGGCTCTAGGTCCTCATCTTCAAAACGAGTGGTTGGTGTAAAGTATGCCTTAGGTTCTTGGGTCCCCAGTGACATTTCCAGGTTTGTTTTCTGCAAATATTAGCCATTTTTCCAAGGTATAAATGAGGGTATAAACAGAGATGTGTCAGAATTTCCATTCTAACTAGTGAGGTCTCAAGAGAATCCACTACTGCCCCCAAATATTTTAAAACAAAGACAGCTTCTGAGTTTTTGTCCCTTCTTACAAAATTTGTTTTGAAATTTCACTCCAGGACTCTTCTGATTTGTAAACTGCCTCAGCTGAAGACGCTGGTGGTGTTCGAGGATCTAAAGGGTTGGAGAATTATTAAGTAGTCAGTTTCACTAACTGCAATTATATGTCACTTTTACTTAAGGAAGCGCTTTGAAGGTACCACATTCACATTCAAATGTATTAAGAACTTGCTACATAGTTGTAAAGTGACCCAGAAGATTCCAAAGGCTAAGGTGGAAAGTTTTCTCAACTGCACTTTCCAGCAGGCGTGGGAATTATAACATTTTCCTAACCGGTCCGTGCAATGAACTATGGCTGGTAGATCAGACCTGTAAACATGTGTAAAGTCTTGCTTAGGAGGGAAGAGGGCAGTCAGAACAGTATGTTCTAGCAGATCCCAAACATAGCAGACATAGAAAAACCCATTCACCAAGGAAAAGAGCAAAATGGCTCAAACACTAGGACGAACATAGGAAAGGGCACCCATCCATGGCTTGGCCATGGCTAATAGATTTCCTGTTAATGATTAACTAGGAGAACTCCACGGAGCACACAGCATCAGTGATTTCTCAAAACCCAGAATGAAGGCTTTGCCAGGTGACTTGAAGGTCTGTTAATGATCACTGAAGGTAAAACCTGCTTGTTGACAGCTTCCTACTTTTTCTTGAGAAATTATTTTGCTCCTCTGGGATAACTGTACAGAGCTTTTGATAAAAATATTAAAATTCTATTTAGATGTACAATGTTTTAATGCAAATTTTTAACCATAAAAACCAAACGCTCCATTCAGTTAAATTAATAGAATTACAAAAAGATGTAATGATAGCAATTAAGTCTTGAAAATGCAAATTTTATAGTCAAGGACAATTACCTCATTTATAGTATATTGGAATGGTGCCAGATGAAGGTAATTTAGATCCCCCCAGCTCTCAGTTACATCATGATGGATATCTTCATTTCATTAGTACAACAAAGATGGGTGAGAAGTTAGACAACACATAAAGAAAAAAAGAACCAAAGAGTATTTGACCTTTATAGTGTAGCTGGAACCAGAATTCATTCACTAATTTATCAAGTATTTAAGGAGTACCAATTATCTAAAATATTAGTGATGTATATATTTTCTCTGCCTTAGAGAAAAAAAAAGGTCTCTTTATTTTCAACATCCGCAAACTACTGATTTCTAGAGAGATCAAATTTCTTCAAAAACCAGGACGGGTTCTTGGTGCTTGGTGTGTATCTCTATGCACTGTGCAGATGACCTGATTTTATGTTGATTGGAGTGATACCAAGGCTCCCTGCAAAAGAACAATGGATTTTTCACTAATAATCATCTCTTTTATTTGAGCATGCTTAAAGTAATTTTTTGGTGTCTTCAAATCATACAACTGTGAAATTGTACTATCTAAATGATTATTTGTGACATTTTAATATTTACTATGTATCTTCTAATGCTCTTTATTTTAATATTATCATCTTGGCTGCAGTTCATTTGCACAACATCCAGAACACATTATCCTTTCCACATTATAGGATGATGAGTAACTTTACCTGGGACACACACACACACACACACACACACACACACACACAGAGAGAGAGAGAGAGAGAGAGAGAGAGAGAGAGAGAGAGAGAGAGAGGAGATTTAATACTGAGTGTAGGTTTTTCAAACATCTATGTTCATATTTTCTTAATGTATTTTTTTTCTGCTTATGTTCATGAAAAACTAAATAGCCCATAATCTCCTCTTTTGCCCTCTAGAGGGCACTAGATCTCACTTCTGAAGATAAAGGAAATTCCACCAGCTCTATTTGCTACTGATAAAATTTTCCCCTTGAGTCATTATCTCTAGAGAGGAATTACTCCTGTCTAAGAGAGCCAAGGACTATGAGGAGCAGGTGGCTTACTCCTTGCTACATCGCTCCTGGACAGAGGGGCACCAACGTGCTCTGAGTGACAGAGGAACTATGCTGGTTAAAGGTGGGCTTTGGAGACAGACCTGCCCAAGTTGAAACATGTCTCAGGCACTTCCTGGATTTGTCATGTTGAGCAAATCATTCAATATTTCTTATTTTCCAGTTTCCTCATCTGTAATATGAGGATAATAGTAATAACACTTACTCCATGGTGTGACTGTATTGAAATTAATAATACATGTAAAGAAGTTAGAACAGAGACGTGTCTGCAGCAAGCACTCAGTAAATATTATTTACTATTATTCTCGATTCCTTTTTTGGAATGTAATCCCCAATAAAGATTCTGCACTCCTGCCCTTAGGATTTCTTTTTTAATCCCAGTGGCTCAGATGGGCAAGGCTCTATTAGGACTCTCTGGGAGAAATACACAACTCCCTTACACTGAATAGATATTGACTCAGTACTTTTCAAGAAGCTTATGCTATTGGTGTAATAGATATCAGAAAAGAAAGTAGACCTCTTCAAATTCAAAGTGACATGAGAACGATATCATTTACTTTTTTGCTCACAAAAGGCTCCAAACCAAGACATCTAGAACTTATTGTAATGAAAGGTTATGGGAATACATGAAATAGCACCCCTCTTCAGTATATAGAAAAGGTCTTATTTGTTTTGTCTGGTGACTTTTAAATGCCATAAATAATAAGACTCTTTAGGGATTTCCCCCTAGAAACTTAGTAGCTAGAAGGACCAATAAAGCTTTTCTGAAGATCAATCATTGTTCCTAGTAATTATGGTCACGATTTGGCTGGTTTGTTTTCTTGGTTAACTTAGCAGTAGGACGAGAGTTTTCCTAAAATATCTGTCTTGTCAATGATAGATTAAAAGGATGGTGTCCTTTTTCTAATGTTTATTTGTTGAGGTAAATTCATCAAATATTCATTTCTACTATTCAAAAAGAACTGCTAACGCAATATTCTGAAACACATATACTGATAGTGTATCCTGAAAGCATATGCTATCCAAGAAGCAAGGTAGGAAACCCTATAAATGTTTCATTATATAAATGTTCAAATACATCTTTAAAGTCAGTTGTCCTCGACATTCTCAGGTGATAGGAATTCATCATTGAGCCTATGATAGCCTGTGCCATAACTTTAAACAAATCTGACTTTACCCGGGAAGCCCATTCAGGCAAAATCAACAGAAACCCTTTGCCTAGATTGTACGTCAGGTTGTCAAGTGCCTCATAAGTATTTCCTATATATTTGTACTGGTTTGGTCATTACTAATAAACTAATGAACTCTCTTAATAACTGGTTAGATAACCAGCTGGTGAAGACTAATAATCAAATCAGCTATATGTGTTAGTATGTTTCGGAGTTTCTGTGCTCTGATGTATGGGCAGTATCATACATACGATTTTTTACAGATCCATTCAGGATGTAGAGACAGGATAAAAAGAGACTCATTTTCATGTTTTAACTCTTTGCAATGAGTCTGTACAAGGTAATGATGCCTTGTACACCCTTATTCTCCTAACATCATGAGAAAAATTAGAAGCTAAAATTTCATGGTCCTATTTAAAAAGAGAAATGAATTGCTGTTCTTACTTTAAGTGGTTTCCTATGCAAAATCTCCAAATTTCTGGCATTACAGAAAACAAAGGTACGTTGGGTACCCTAGCTGCTGTGTCTCCGTTGTAAAAATCTCGTCTGTGATCATAATAGGATATTGATTAGTTCGGAGGCCATACAAAGCTGGATTGCATTTCTTGGGGGAGCACGAAAGGTCACTGTTGGATTACTCAATAACTTTTCAAATACAATAAATGCTATTTAAAAGTATGCTTGAATGATTGGGCTGTGTTATAAGAGAGAGCGTGTGGGGGAATGGTACTTCTTTCATAAAGATAGATGTTAAATTTGCATATCATCTTATATTTATTTATGTTGGACATTCCATAATGTTTTATATGCTGGAACATAAACTGTGAAATTAAATTATGAATGCAATTTTTACATGTTATGATCCATGTGATATCTAACCTATGAAACATATAATTCGCTTTGTTTTCTAGCTGTTAATTGAATTTGTCAGTGTGCCCATCTTATATTTAATGGCATTTATTTCCCACTCTGATGAAAGTAAGGCATTTTGTATTGCACTGTAGAAAATTTGAAAAATGTAGAAATAAACAAAGAAGAAATAATTATCTATAATTCTGATATTCTAGTTAATTTCTGTTCTTTTCTCTTTTTACTTATAAAAACAATATAAAATCGATTAATTCTACTTTTTGAAGTTACATCAGTAGGGTTATTTTATGCTAGTTTTTAAAGATTTTTCCCCTTTAATATTATACTGGGAATGTATTCTTATGAATATAAAATAATATTAGAAAATTAATTCTTAATGGTTGCATAATATTCCAAATGATGGATGGCCTGTATTATATTTAACTTGTTAATTTATGCTCACAAGATCTCCCCCATTTATCTTGTTCATATGACCTTTTGCTTGCTTTTGTTAAGAGGCTTATATGAAGGAGAGTTCATTACTTTCATCATGCATTGTTACTCATACCATATTCCTTCACTCACTTCCCCTGATGTTCCATATTTCTCTCTAATCACTGACATCCTTGCCTCAATTTGACTCACTATTTGCCCAAACAAGTATCTTTCTCTGGTGGGTTTAATGACTTTGATCTAATTTGACAAATTAAAGGCATCTATTCAATCTATCACAAGAATGGGCTAGCAGTATCCTAGCACATTGTCAGGATTTAAAGCGTATTTGCTCATAACATAGATGACTAAATGGTAGGAGGGAGATTAGAGAAGGTAGAAAGTAGTGCATATAGAGGAAGTGGGGAGTTTGATTAGTAGATGAAGGAGAAGGAAGAAAATTGGAGTGATGTAGAAGGAGAATGCCACAGGAATGGAAAGGCTTAGGAGAAATAGGGTAGAACAATAAGAATGGGGTCAAAGAGTCAGGTGTTAGAAAAGAAGCAGTATGGAAATTAATTGGGACTCTGTAACACAAACCTGTTTTACATCATGGACAACACAGCAAAAGCATCATGAATGATAATCCCTGGCCTATGTGATGACCCATAAAGAAAAAAGACTATTTTCATAATAGTTATTTGATTTAGGATTTCAATAATATGATATACCTACCTATAGACCATATATGTCTTTGAGATATTCATGGAAGCAGAACATCTAGAATGGGAGAGGGAACGACCTGTTTTTCTGTGTGCAATCAGCTGCTCCTGAAGCACTTGATTCATGAACAGAATCAGACATAATTCTAGGAAACAGACACTCCAGATATCCTGAAGGACGCTTAACTCAGTGAGGGGGACCTAAAATAGAATCACCCAAAAAAAAGCTTAAAAGAAAGCTTGTAGAAGATGTGGCCAAATGGCATTTAAAAGATGACTTCTTGAGAAGGTAACATCAAATAGAAAAGGAACAGACTGGCTCTGTTTGATTGTAAGAAAAGAGCCATGGGGTCAATTTCTGGAACACAGATTTTGATTTGTTCAAGGAAATCTCATCACAAAGTGCTTGAACTTTTGATTGGTAAGTCCTTCAACACTGGAGGCATTGAAGTACATGTTGATAAACAGTAGGTGGGGATTTTGTTGTGGTGATTCACTTCTAGATGGTGGAGCCACATAATCTTTAAGATCTTAGCTCTCTCCTTGGGATACTATGATTTTATGCAGAACTTTATCTAGATCAAGTAGGGAAAGTCAACACCAATTTGCATTTATATGGCCTAAACTGCTCTAACAAAAGCTTGCATTTTTTAAATTTTTTAAAAAGATTTTATTTATTTATTTGACAGAGAGAAACACAGTGAGAGAAGGAACACAAGCAGGGGGAGTGAGAGAGGGAGAAGCAGGCTTCCCGCCGAGCAGGGAGCCTGATGTGGGACTCGATCCCGGGTCTCCGGGATCATGACCTGAGCCGAAGGCAGTCGCTTAACCAACTGAGCCACCCAGGCTCCCCAAAAGCTTGCATTTTTAAACCATTTTTGTTTTTATGCCATCAAAAAATTTTGGTCTATTAAATCAAATATTTGACCTCTCACAAAAAACACTTATAGCAATATGAGATCATTTAAAAAAAGTTGTCAGTCATATTAGTCTGAAGTATTGCACAGGTTTTCTGAAAAAAATCACACACACACACACACACACACACACACACACACACCAAGATATATATCATTGAAAATGACCCTACTCTTGAGTTGCTCATATGTATAATGCATTTAGAATGTAGAAAGGACCTACAAAGGCTGCTTTGAAAACCCACTGAGGTAAACCTGCTAGAGCCCAGAGGACCATGAAGGAAGTTGGGTCTTATAGCATGAATAAGAACTAACTGACTGATGCATGGTTCAGTTGGTTACCTGTCTGACTACTGATTTCAGCTCAGGTCATGATCTCATGGTCACAAGCTTGAGCCCCACATAGGGTTCTTTGATTAGCATGGAGCCTGTTTGGGATTCTCCCTCCCCTTCTTGCTACCCATCCCCAGGTTTGTGCACACTCTCTCTTTCTCTCAAAAATAAAAATTTTACAAAAATTTAAAAAGGAACTAGCTGAGTGAAAAAGAGGGAAAGGGTAGGAAAAAAATGCTCTTGGTGAGAACAGCATAAAAAATGAGAAGTTATAGAATTTGTAGATTTCTAAAAATAGGTTAGTAAAGCTAAACCTTATGTTTGAAATGAGGTATGAAGGCTGATGGGGCCAATGATAGATATGATCAGATAGAGGATAGTCTTTTACAGTAGGCTAAGTCTCTTGAATTTCATACTCTAGACACTGGGAAGCTAGTAACATCCATTAGACAGATTTGAATTTAGCTCAGACATTGTCATTGTGTAAGGATCATGCAATACAGATTTAAATGGACCAAGAATAAAGGCAAAGAGACTAATTAGGAGGATACTGTAATCACCCTCAGGAAGATCTTAAAAGCCTAAGCTGAACAGTGGTAACAGGCACAGAGAGAAAGTGAATTACAAATTATTTTTTAAGTAAAATAATGGATTACAAATATTGATTGACAAAATTAGGAATTAAGAGATGTAAGAGTTAGTCATGATTCCAGATTTCTTACTTGGGTAATCCTGTTAGAACCATCAGCTGAGATATCCAAGATCTATAGAGAACTACTCAAAATCAACACCCAAAAATCAGATGATCACATCAAAAAATGGGCAGGAGACATGAAGAAGCACTTTATAGAAAATATACAAATGGCTAACAGACACATGAAAAAATGTTCATCATCACTAGCTATCAGGAAAATTCAAATCAAAACCACACTGAGATACTACCTTACACCAGTCAGAATGGCCAAAATCAATAAGACAAAAAACAACAAGTGTTGGAGAGGCTGCAGAGAAAGGGGAACCCTCTTATACTGTTGGTGGGAATGCAAGTTGGTGCAGCCACTTTGGAAAACAGTGTGGAGATTCCTTAAAAAACTAAAAATAGAGCTACCCTATGACCCTGCAATTGCACTACTGGGTATTTACCCCAAAGATACAGAAGTAGTGAAAAGAAGGGCCATATGTACCCCAATGTTCATAGCAGCAATGGCCACAAGTGCCAAACTATGGAAAGAGCCAAGGTGCCCTTCAACATATGAATGGATAAAGAAGATGTGGTACATATATACAATGAAATATTATGCCCCCATCAGAAAGGATGAATACCCAACCTTTGAAGCAACATGGACCGGATTGGAAGAGATTATGCTTAGTAAAATAAACCAAATAGAGAAAGTCAAGTATCACATGGTTTCACTTACTTGCGGTGCGTAAGGAGTAATATAGAGGACAGTAGGAGAAGGAAAGTAAATGGGAAGTAGGGTAAATCAGGGAGGGAAATAAAACATAAGAAACTTTGGATTCAGAAACAAACTGAGGGTCTTGGAGGGGCTGGGGTGGGGGTATGGGTGAGCCTGGTGGTAGGTACTGAGGGCACCTATTGCATGGAGCACTGGGTGTGGGGCATAAACAATGAATCTTGGAACACTGAAAATAAATTAATTAATTTAATAAAAGACTTCAGAACCATTAGCTGAGATGGGAACACAAGATTAGGAACATATTTTGAGGCAGACAGTTGATTTATTCCATTTTGGACTTACTTTAAAATGTTTTGGAGTCCTTTAAGTAGTAACATGAATCAGACACCTGGATGTGAAGGTTTAGATCTCAAGAGAATGGTTCTATTTGAAGGTATAAATCAAGTTCTGTCTACATGTCGATAATAACTAAAGCTGCACATTTGCCCACGAGGAAAAAAAAAAAAAAAAAGGAAAAAGAGTGGGCTTAGGAAAAAAGAAAAAAAGAGAAAGAAAAAAAGAAAGGCTATGTTTAAAATGATGACCAAAAAAGAGACAAAGAGATATGGACAGAGTGATAAGAGAAGTAGAAGATTAAGAAAACAATTGATATCTAAAATCATGGGAACAGTTCCAAGGGGAACAAATCAATAGCAGTAAATGAAATCCATAATCTAGCAAGGTAAGAGCTAAAAGCACCTATTTAATCTGAGAATTAAGTGGTCACCTTAAGGAGACTGATGCCCATGGAGTGGTGGCTGAAGACACATCACTGTGTTGACTATCAGCATGGAATTAAGGACCTTGAAATATGTAGAGTACTGTTTTCCTAGGAAGAGCTCCTTCTTCTCTGTTCATGTTGGAGAAGTTTAAGTGAGCTGAAGAACAGAGAAATGGTATAGGTAGGAGGGAATACAACGTCAAAGGAAGAGGAATATTTGAGTTGCTTGGGCTTTGTTTGGGGGTGGAAGTCTTTCAGTTTGTCTATAGATTCTAAACAGTAAGCTCTAGTGCAGATGAATAGTTGAAGGTAATGAAATACATGACGAAGAAATAGAATTTGACATTGGCCTTGATAGGAGGAAGGAGACCAGACTTTTCCCAGTTCTTACATTCTGCCCTCTATCATCCCACCTGCTCATTACAGGTAGATCTATATTTGTGTGATAGTAGGTATTCATGAAGTACCTCTTTTTTCCTCTGGCAATTATATATAACTGAAAATAGAGTTTAGTTTTATTACTTCTCTAAATTCTTCACTTCAGACCCAGCTTTTAAAAATCCTATTTTTTTTTTTAAAATAAGACATGTAAAAAAATACCCTAAAGATAAGTTCTATCTTTTCTTCCGTCTAAAATTTTTTTTCATCTTTCATATCAAACCCCTGGGCTTTGCTCCTTCTAACTTCCAGGGAGGTGATGCTACAAAAGCAGATTTCTTCCAAGATAAGTTACCCAACATGTGAGCAACTCACAAACAATAAGCATATATGGTCACAAAAGAAGTTAATTGGAAAAATATATTTCAGTTGACTGATTTAGCATTTCCTAAAAACATCTATACTGTAGAATCAGAATGCTGACCCTATAATTGTGAAGTTGAGAATATTTCCCAAAATGGACAACAGAATAGAAGTCTTATGAAAGTAAAGAATAGAAGGCTCTAGTAGGAACATGTATGAAGAATAGAGTGGAAACTGTACTTCTATAAAACCTCAACCAATGATACTTTCTTCTAGAGAAGAGCTCTCGAATAACTTCAGGAGGAGTTCTTACTACACAGCATTCATACATCAAAATGAAATATTTTATCTCCTTGCCTTAATCATGTAATATTCTTTACATGATTTAGGAAATGTTGGTTTATCCCTATTTTTCATAGTATGTATATCGCCTGAATAGAGAACTTGATCCAGTATATTTAGAATTATTTGAACTTGGTGGAGCCAATTGAATCCATTGTCTTTTTGACTTGTGGACACAGTAGAATATATTCATGTCTTCCAAAATTGACACTTGATTCAATCAAATCAAATCAAGTTAGACATTATGATGTCTTATTAATGATAGTTTGAATTATGCAAGTAGTATATAAATTTGTTTTCACAATGTCTTTCAATTTATAAATAGCCCCATCAGTTTACGTGTGCAAATTCATTACAAACCAATGAATTTCACCCCCCTCTTTGGTTTCTACTAAATCCTTTCAGGTTATATAATTAGACTGAGGTAACAATTTTTTCTCTATAATGCCACAGTGGCCTGTGACTTCCTGGTACATCTCCCACCTTGATGTTTGTATAGAACTCTTCGTTTAAATAACGATAAATAAAAAAGGTTTTGGCTAGAAGAATCCAGCAGTTTGGCAGAATTATTTTTAAATAGTAGTAAATATTACAAATCATTTGTATAATCAGATACTTACACACAATGGCATATACTTTATTTCATTCTTGTCTGGGAAGTCCAGATTATCTCAGAAGAAAACTTGGGTGCCTGTAAGGCAAAACCCCAAACAATGAGATCAAAAGAACCCAAATGAGTTCTCACACCATAACGAGTACATCTCTCTACCCAACTTTCATAAACAACTTTAAACAGCTTTTAAAATATTGATCCTTTGTGTCAAAACAAAAACACTCTCTAGTCACATCTGAATAAAGATGTTTTGTAAACAAATTGATGAGAAAGAAGCTGCACAACATATAATTATAGTAGAACTATTTAGTTTCCTTTTAAAGATACAAATAACTGAGTTAAGTTTTCTGTTTAAACAACTTTTTCCATTGTTTAATCAAATATTTTCAAAATATCCTTTACTGATATTACTTTATCTTTTCCTGAGCAGCCATGGCAGTTAGAACATCCTTTTGTTGTAGCATCATCATATTATTTAATAATATTGACAAATTTATGCTTTCAGCTGGACCATGAACTCTTCAGGAACAGGAATTGTTGTATTCATAATTGTCTATTCATCAAGTAGCTAATGGATAATGCTTAACCACTTCCTTAAGTGGATGTACGGAGAAAAGAAGAATCCCACATGCATGTACAGTCTCATACACACAAAGGAAAATGTAAACATACATGGAAGAAGCTACGATCACCTGCTTCTGTTAAGATATGTGTAATGAGGCCTTCCTTGACATTCTTTACCTTTTCCAACTCCAGAATACCCGGACTTGATGATGTTGGGGATAATAGCAGTAATTATGATATAAACCTATTTGTTCAAGACACTGAGAGATTATACATAAACCTAGTAGTATTTACCATTGATTTGGATCAAAATGCCTTGCAGATAATAAGAGATTAATATAAAGTTATTGATTTGATTTGAAAAAATAAGAAAGTTTCAGAGTGCCTGGGTGGCTCAGTCGGTTAAGCATCTGCCTTCAACTCAGGTCATGATTCCAGGGTCCTGGGATCGAGCCCCATATCGGGCTCCCTGCTCAGTGGGGAGCCTGCTTCTCCCTCTCTCCCTGCTCTCCCCTCCCCCATTCACCCCCTCTCTTGTTCTCGCTGTCAAATAAACAAATAACATTTTTAAAGAAAAGAAAGAGAAGAAAGTTTCAACAAATACATAAACAAGGAAAATGTCAATACATACATAAATTACATGTGTAAGTAAAATGTCTCCGAAGTGAATACAGAGGTAGAACATGTATGGTTTGTGGTATGAAGAGGTGGCCACGTCAGTGACATGTGGCCAGCCATAGACCCGCTGCCTTTCCCCCTGTCACTTCATCAGGAAGGCTAAAGAACATGCTGTGATCTCTTCTGGACCGATTTGTTCAAGGACTTATGGAGGGAGTGGTGGGAATTCCACAACTGCTTGAACAACAGGTGGGAGAATTTGCAGAACCGGGCTGCATTCCACACCTGAGACACGGAGCAGAGGTGGGAGTGGGAAAAACAGACAAAAGACCTCACCTGAAAGGAATGGGGATGACAGACAGGGGAGTAGGCAGTTCCATGTAAAGTTTACATGTGTAAGATGTTGTCTTATACCAAGACAATAGAAAAAATATTCCAGCCAGCTGACTGCAGATGTTTACTATTAGTGTGGTGCTTTGCTCTCATTGTCCTGAATTCTGCTCTATTCCAAATAAACCTGGATTGTTTTTGTCCTTATTAATATTACACAACTTATTCCTCTTGAAGCACCTATTCAGCTACTTAGATAGACGTTACTTCCAGATATTATATCTTCCGAGTGCTTGCATATTGCAAGGATTTGATGTTCCCTAAATAGGTAATGGTATTACTATATTCTGAAATGGTCCCTTTGGGAAAATCCTTAAGTCGTTTCCTGTTTCCTGTCAGTACGGTTTAACCTACACACAGAGAGAAGGGCTGCAGCAGGTTTTAATGTTTCCAAGTAAAGCTTGAGTTGCATAGAGTGAATGCTACCTGAAGCACAGAAAGCATCAAGGATGCTCAGTTTTTCACTGAGAAGCCTTGAAAAGCAGGTTTTTGTCACTTGTGTGTATCATTTTTGAGTGTCTTCCAAACAGATGTAGTTTATAAAGTCTTGGGAAACTGAATACACATTTGTGGAAAGGACTCAAACCAGGCTTCCATCCTCCTTTTGTTTGCTCGGCCTTATTTTCCCATCTTCTTGAAGTACCTTAACGAGTAGGGATTTATTCACAATTAATGAGAGCCGATCACTACGGTAGGGAATATCTACTTATAAAATTATGACAAATAGCCACACACCATGTGATCAGAGTATACAAATTACACCATAAGCAGAAAGTAGTTATGCTTGATTGGAGCAATTAAATGTTTTCCTTAAAAAAAAAAAAAAACAACAAACCTCCAGTGAGAATATTTTAGAAAATGGCTTTTTAATCATCTGTAGAATGGCTAAAATTACTGTCTCATAATAGTTTTAAAGTACGTCATCTTTAGAATTAACTATAATTCCTTTGCATAGCCATGGGATTCTTCCCCCAGAAACCTGTTTACTTGAAACTTATTTTTAATCACAGACTTAACATTAACTGAATCTCCTGAATGAAGCGACAATGATGTTTCTAGGACCAGAAAATGAGACATTTTGTTTCCACAAACGAGCAAGTAATACTCACTCTACACAGCCAGATTAAGGAAGGAAAAATCCTAAACAAACATGCTCTGGCCCCTGGTAGCTGGACTGCACACACACCAGTTTGGAACTTGGTCGTGGGTAGGGGACAAGTCCTGGAGAACCCCAACAGAGAATCTAGATTATTCTATAGGACCACTCTAGGAGAAAAGTCCAGGAGCCACCTGGTCTCATCTGGGAATGAGTTCTATCACCTGAAACCCTGTGAGTAAAGGGGGCTGGTGAAGAGATGTTTGAATTTGCTTTTGTTTTCGTCTCTGCTCAACAGGGAGAGGAGAGAAGAAACAGAAGGGAAAGATAAGGTTCTGAGCATGTCAGAACAATAAGACATCTGTTGACCCACCGGGACCCAGAAACAAGTTCTGAGCTTTATTGAAATTGGGCCATTTTTCTACTCAGCTTTGCACTTTGAGAAAGCCTAGAGAATCTTCCTGAATAGGTTACATCGTCCTGGGGGAATGTCAGGGAACATTAAGAAGCAGAACGTATTTAAGCGACAGAGAGCATGCCCAAAAAGTACCTAGTAACAAAGAGGGAAAGCAACCACAAGGTGTGCACTTAACTCTGACTATAGGTGAGGCGGTCCTCAGGGCCCCCAGACATAATTATTGAGACTTCACAAGATGCTGGGTGTCCTCATCAGTAAATGGATACATAACACTAGCAATACTTAGCTAAACGATGTTAGGACTATCTTATTCACATCTATAGGCTGACAAAGTCTGAGAATATCTGTTTTGTCTGTTGTGCAAATGAAAATTTGAGAAACTCCTTATAATAATTTTTTTCTAGGAAAGCCTGTAAATCTCCTGAAATAAACTGAATGCAAAAATTACTTTGTGAATACATGTGCTGGAGGCTTTTATATTAGAATTTTGGCCACCGAGACCATATGCCTTCTGGAGTACACAATTTAGATAACCATTTAATAAGAATTACATCTTTTGGAGGATTTACTAAGTAATGGGCACTGAGTTTTACATGAACTAAACACATTTAACCTTTACAACAACAAAAGCTTTCAAAATAGGAAAACTAAGGCTCAGAGACATAAGCTGAATTGATCATGATAAAAAAATCAAATATTAAATAACATATATATTGAAACCAGTTCCATTTGATTTCAGAGACCAAATTTGTACTAAGAAAGCATTCCTTTTGGCTTCATACAATAGAGTACTTTTTATTTTTAAACTATGGTAAAATATCACCATAGATATATAATTTAAGAGAAAAAAAGTATCTGACTTAATTTTGTATTAACAGTGCGTGCAATAAATTAGTTTTCCCATTGTCTTACCATCACAATCATTCAAACACTTGATTTGGATTTTTTTCTAGACCTCTTCTAGATCTTGTATATAAACCTATACCATGTTGATTCAACTTTATAGTCTCCTTTTTTCATGTGATAATAAATTACATGAATTTTCAGAATTTGACTTATTTTTTAGAGTCCCACCTTAGTGGTTGCATGATCCACTTAATTCATTAAACTAACTGCAAAAAGCAATGTATCTTTGGTCTGCCTAAAAACATGTCTTACCTAGGGGTGCCTGGGTGGCTCAGTTGATTAAGAAACTGCCTTCGGCTCAGGTCATGATCCCCAAGACCCAGGATCAAGCCCCGCATCAGGCTGCCTGCTCGGTGGGAAGCTAGCTTCTCGCTGTCTCACTACCCTTGCTTGTGTTCCCTCTCTCACTGTGTTTCTCTCTGTCAAATAAATTAAAAAAAATCTTTTTAAAAAAACATGTCTTACCTTGATTATTTTGAAATTTACACATTTTCCCCTGATTCCTATTTCTTGACTCTTGTTTCTATGTTCTTATGAAAGTAAGTTTTCTCAAATGCCCTCTGAGGCATGGCTGCCCTCCACCTCCTGCTGAACATATGGGGTTACAACTTCTACTAGGAAAAATCTACAGTGGGCCTATCATGAAGGATCCCTTTTTCTGACCTTTTGCTTATTCTTTACCTTTTCTAGGTAATATGGCAGGAACAGATGGATTTTTTTTAGAGTTACCAACCTCATTCAGGATGCATGAGGGGAAGATGTTTTTCTCACAAAAAAAAAAGAGAAAGAAAGAAGAAAGAAATCTAAATACAATCACCTTAGCAAAGCTGATTTACCTTACAGAATGAAAACAATGTCTCAATGCTTTTAATTCACACAGTGCCATCTCCAAAGTCTGTGAGGTAAGGAATCTGGCCAACTACTATGGATAACATGAGATTTTTCCTCTTGGTCCCTTTGTTGGTTCTTCCACTTCACCATCCTTATATCCTTCACATTTCCAAATTGAGCCCTGATCCTCACCTTATGTATAAATAGTAAGGTATGCATTTAGGTAGAATGACATGAAGCAAAACTAGAGAAATCTCCAAAACAGATCACTTCTCCCATTCTGAGTAAGATCCTTGATCACACTATTTAAAAGTAATCCCCTTATCCACTAAAACTCCAGGATCTAAATCCCAGGTAGATCCTGCTGTTAAGAAGCCAAAACTTAGAGAGAGATTATAAAACAGGAAAAAGCCAAATATTCTGTAAATTCTCAGCTCTAGTTCTTATCTTATTAACATATTTAATTGTTTCCAATAAGACCTCTTTGCAACAGAAATAGAAAGACAATGTGAGCCGGTGCACTGATGTGTGATATCATTTGAAATCCACACAGGATCTTTGTCTACCTGCTGTGCTTAATTCCAGTCTACATTTCTATGATTAATTTTGTTTTTCTTCAGTACATCAAAATGTTCTAGTCATTCATCTTTATGCATCTTAAGCTATGGGTTAAAGTGGACTAAAGATTCCTAAGAAGTCTATCATGAAAGACTATTGCCTGAGATGTATAGTCACATGCCTGACCCCAGGGTCCCTCAAGAGGATTCAAGGAGTCTGTGAACCTGGATGGGAAAAATGACTTCTTTATTTTCACCAACAAGTGACAAAAATTTTTGGCATTTCCTTTCATTTTTTCATATTGTCAAAAACTGTAGTAGTATTAGCAATACTTATGATTTTGTCTTGAGTAGAAATCACTGGTTTACTCCTATCACTTTGGTACCATGGAATGGGACATATCTTCATCACCCCGTTGACCTTATGGTGATTATTGGATCCACCACTTGATCTTGCTATTTAATAAATTGATGAAAAATGTGCATTACTCTATCAAAATCCTTTAAATTTTGATAACTTTATTTTCACATAATCAGTTTCACTTGTAATCAGAAGTATTTTACATTGTACGTTTAAAAATGTCATTCTGAGAATGGGTTTACAGGCTGCATCAGATTCCAAAGAAACCCATGACTCAAGAAGAGTTAAGAAACCTTACTTCGGGTTATATAAAAATTTATATCACTGAGACATTTTAGTTTCTAAGTGGAAAAACAAAAACAAAGCAAACAAACAAACAAAAAATATGTTCACTGTCTATTCTGCATAGCTTCCACCACATCGGGGCTTAATTAAAATTTATTATACCTATTATTTCCTAAGATCTATGTTCATGTTTCTATAAAATGTGTTAATGCATCATTTTATGAGAACTTGTTGAGCATTCAGTATGCGCATGCTCCATAAAGGCACTAAGAAATACGACAGTAGTGATCCCTGCTCTCAAAGACTTTGCAATCAAGCTGAGTATTCTGGCCATGACTTACAATGACTAAAACGTAATTGTGATCCAAATACTAGATTAATGCTAACAAAAGTGCAAAAGCAGAGTTCGGAAAAATAAGACATGCATATGGAGCCCAAATGCCGGGCAAGCTTGCATGGAGGAGTGAGGCTTGAGCAGAACGCTGAGGTATGGTTAAAATTACAGGAGGCAAAGAACACAGCCCTCACTGGAAGGTCAAGAGAAGGAGGAGCGGCTGGACAGAAACAGTCATCTTCTCTGTCCTCTCTCTGCTTTATTTTTCATCGCAGCACTTCCAACAACCTGGCATGTATGTATTTACCTAAATATCAATTGTCTCCAATTAAAATGTAAGACCAGCGACTTTGTTTAGCCGGCTGATGTACCCACAGCAGAAATGAATAGTGTGTGGTATGTAGTAGATGTCTGGTTAGCATTTATTAAGGAAGGAAAGAGCAGGGGGAAGTAGGGGAGGGAGAGATACAGGAACAGAGGGCTAGAGAGACAGAGCGGAGAGGCAAATGTGTGGACAGAGAAAACTGAAGAAAAGCATCTTGATTAGAGCAAAGTATGTGTCCAGAGAAAAGGTGAAAATACACAGGGGTGCTTAGTGCTAACAACACCAATAAGAGAATTAATCTGTACAATCAGGAACTAGGAACCAATCTGAGTAGGCAAACTAGAAGGCATTCTACATAATGAGCTAATTTATGTCAAAGTGCCTAATTTTAGGTCTAAAGAGCATTGCAGGGGTTCAAGAACTGTTAACTCTTCTTTCCTGCTATTGAGATGCTTAAGTTTTAAAGCTTGATAAGTCAGGCCTCGTTTTAATTGCAAAGGCTCTTTCACTATAGGTATTTATACGTTTTAGAAAAATTGAAATAAAAATTATTTTCCCTAGAAAATCTTTACCACATAGAATCCTCATAACTGACTTATTCTTTTATGCTGTTCCTGGCTTGTAGAGATGCTTAGATTATTATCAGGGGTTCATTCCATACTTGATTGAATACTTAGTAAGATATTAACATGCAGGCACAAGATTTAGCTCTTTTAACACTAAATTTGTTATGAGACATACAATCGAATAAAATGTTGGCAGTCCAGTAATCTTGGATATTAGCTAATCGAATCCTTTCATTTCTTAACTTAAAAACAAACAAACAAATGAAAAACCCAGAGAAATATGATCCTTGTCTAACTAGAACATAACTGATTAATTCATCGAGCTACTCTTTTTACCATGTTCTCTGTTCATGTTTTGAGTAAGTTTTCACCAGTCTTTTCTCAGTATTTTAGATACCTGTCTAAGTGCTGAAGGAAGGAAAAGAGAAAGGAAGGAAGAACCAATGAATGAATTGATTATCTTTTCCAATTTTTTGGGTCAGATCGTAGTTCCCCTCCATCGTAGAATTTATCATCTCTTATAGGTGTGATCATGGGAGGTGACAGCAGCTCCAAAGTTTTCTTCTCATGTTGCTTTATAAAGAAGAGAATTAGATTTCATTTCTGAGGTGTAAGTGGTTATAGGTTCAAATTTATAAATTTCTGTAATGAAACACTTTATAATTAAGATGTGAGATGTAGGGATGATAATGTATCACAGTTAGTTATAAGAGAAAGGTCATGTAATCTGGAATTTAAATAACCTAAATGTGTACACTAGCTCCATTTATTTCCCCTTTTTTAGTTCTGTCCTTAATATTATTACCTGCACCATAGGATTATTCTGAAGCTCAAATGAGCTAATGCTTGGGGAAAGAGTTCTTAAAATGCAACGTGCTATACACAAGAAGCGTAGTTGTTTTTGCTATTCATAATTTCCCACGGCACAAAATAATGACCCCAGGCTATGTATAAGGATTAACCTTGTATCTGACAAAATTACATAAATAATTGTCATTCACTAGATGGGAGGACACTGACCTAATATTAATTATTTGTATAGTTCTCTAATAGGGACTTAATGTTATCACCCAAGTTACCCTTCAGTTCCCTTGATTAAGCACCAAATGGAAATTATTAATGATGGCAAGAGAAAAGAGCTTGCAATTATTCTGAAATTCAAAAACTTGGACCAAAAGCAAAATTTTAACATGTGAGAATAATGAGTTGCAAGCCAAGGATTTCCTTCAAAGAAGCGATGGATAGATTTCACGTATTACTTGGTCATCTCTAGCCCTGAAAATGAGGGAGTTTGAACACAAACAATAACAACAACAAAATATGCGCGCACACACACACACACACACACATGCGCACAGGGCAAGATGTGTTGGAAAATATTGTCCATAAATGCCAGCACCTTACAGACTACTTTATCAGAAGAAGCCAAAGCAGCTCTGTGTAACTTCTACCTTTCATCATGCTAATCAGCTGGTAGAAGTTGATTCTTACATGTTATAAATTGTTACCACTCTCAGACGACTATATGTGTTCTCTCAAATGGAGTGCCTTGCTAGAGTAAGCCAATTAATTTTCCAACAAGGAGATTGTGTATTTATTATACTTTCCAGTTTTTCAAAGAGTAGTTAAAGCATCGAGTAACCACTGAAAGATTTAAAAGTCCTTCAACAAATGGGCAAATCAAATAGATTTGCTGTTCACAGCCTCTTCTCCATCCAGTGCAGATTGGAGCTAGAAAAGCTGCAACTCTTTGATTACATGTGCATGCTTGCGTGTGTGTGTGTGTGTGTGTGTGTGTGTGTGTGTGTGAGAGAGAGAGAGAGAGAGAGAGAGAGAGAGAGAGAGAGAAAGAGTGAGAGAGAGAGAGAGTGTGTGAGTGAGAGCATGTGCGTGTGTACGCACATGTGTAGGAAGGGCTTTGGGACAATTTACAACTGCCGGTCTTCTGATGAATGAAGGCATTAGAATAGCAGATGTAGAGCACGAAGCTAGAAAGTGAGCAAGCAGCTAAAGCATTGCCTTGGAGCACCAGGAAATGGGGCCAGCATGGTGAAAACCATCAAGTTGCCTGGGCTGTGAATGTTTTAATGTACAATAAAGCACTTTGATAGCTGCCTTAAAAAAAAAATAATAACCCAACTGGTAATGCTTGCAAGTGTTTCCTGAAAGCCTCACTGAAATACCTCCAGCAGCTAACAAAGGGGAAAGGGTTAGTCATCATCAATAATGGGGGGAAAGGTGCTAAATGACTCTGGCAAATGGCGCAGTAAGTGAGAGGCATGGGGTACAGCATGGGGCCAGAACACAGAACATGATCGTAGCTGGAGACCACCACCCTCCCTTGGGAGAACGAGGAATCCAGAAGCAACTCTCTCCCTCAACCCTCTTCTCTGCCTTAGAAGACTTTTGTCCTCAGAACTTGGTTAGTCTTGGGTTCCGATCCCTCAAGTTGCAACTTTAGCTCTCACTAGTCATCTGTTGTACCATATAGAAAAATGGAATTCCCAGGCCTACCCATAAAATATTTGTCTTATATTTAGAGAAGACTTAACCCAAGACCTTGAGTAGAGAGAAATCATGGTTTATTCCTGATAGTATAGGTCCCTGGGTGCAGTGGAAAAAATATAGATACAGCCCTCACAACATCTCACACATCATTCCTTGTAGAAGAGAGCAGCCACTTCTACTCACGAGACCTGTTGGTGTCCCTGTTGGTCATCTCCAACCATAGCCTCACTGAAGGGCAGCTTGTTTAGAAATTAACTTCGTTGTTGACTTAGAGATCTAACTAAGAGAATGGAAATGGAAATCTATCATTACTTCTAGGGGAGCATGTTCCTCAAATTTCTAGTGTTATGAGAGGTGTAGACCTTTCCTATCTAGAGAATAACACATTTAAATGCTTATATAACCATTTGAGTGCCAAACCAGTGAAGGGACCAGTTATGACATCGGTGAATATCTCTTAAGGTTTTGATACATTTTAATGAAGTTGACTCAGTCAGTAATCTAATCACATTTCCTTCCAACATGTAGATTTGTACAGAAGGGTATGCAAACAAATTCCTATTTCTTCTGAACCAACTATTTTAAAAGAAACAAAAGCCCTTTCTCAATAGTTTTGAAATGCATGTTGTTAAAATTCAAGACTATAACTTTAATGCTTCATCCTTTAGGTTTGTTTCTGAGCTATTAATTTGCTATCATGTTTTGGGGGAACTTGTCAAGTTCAATTTTTTTTTCTTTTTCCCATATCTGCAAAATATGCACACATTTGAATTATGACTTTCCTACAGGAACTAACAGCTGTATGTGCAAATCATGCATATAAATCAATTACCAAGGCCTATGTACTATAAATGCACCCATTAATTAAGCAATGTCAGATGCTATGAACCATGAAGTTCATTACATCTTTAGCATTCAAAACCAAGGATTATTTGAAGAAGAAATACTAAGTTTACCTAATAGTTAATGAAATTAAGCCGGGTTGTTGCCAACATTCTTATTTTATGCCTAATTCAGTGTTTAAATGTTTATGAATAAAACACTAACTGCTGAAAGCAGATATGTTGAAATGTAATTACTGGTAAGTTATAACGCACTTGAGGACTCATTATACCAGACTTGGGAGTTTTAAGATCACCAGTGTAACACACTCTCCAAAAACACAGTTTTTATGGGCTAAAAGCTGGAAAGACATAAATGCTGTTGAATTTGTCCTGGCTGAGTGGAAATTTTGATGATCGTGGTGGTATGATTTATGAGTATAACATTTTCCAGTCATTACGTGGTTGCATTTCAGCATTGTGACATGATTTGCATATGTGAATATCCCAGCAAATTAGCTTCTGATGACTGCTGCATCTGCCTGGATAAAGAAGCCCTTATCTTAAAATCAATGCAGCTGCTACTACAAAAAAAAACCCTGCTTGGAACAGAAATGTTCAGTCCTGTTTTCCTTTGAAATCTAAAGTCAGTGACTTGACACACATGGGTTCAATTTCAGGGATAAATATATGCCTGAAATGACTAGGTTTACACATCTGTAGACATTTTAACATCCCTTAAGTTGTCTGCCTCACAAAGACTTCCTGGATGGTCCAGAGAAGCCTGACACCTTTTCCCACACCCCTCTGTCTGGACTTGGAAATCCCATGGCTCTGTTTCTGTCTGCCCCCAGTAAATCGCCTCTCCTGCTCTCTTACATATAAACCATATTTTCTTATGACCTAAAGCACACTAACTTGTGGTAATATATGCATGTGTGGCTGTTTTCTATATGTCTACACATATAGCACCCGTATGTCTACGTTAGCTAGTGCTGAGAACTATGTTTACTTCCGTGAGTTAAATGCAATGCTCCTTCTCAATCCCAGAATCTTGGAAAATGAAAGACATTTTGTTTTATAAATGTGTTTGAGTTCCCTAAGTCTTGCATTTCACACCCACAATCAAATATTTTTACAAAGAAACGGTTTCATCATCCGGAAGAAGCTAATAATATAATCAATGTTTGGAAATGAAGTACATCCAAAAGTGATTTTGTGAGTTTTTTCCCTCTGCCATATTGGTTAAATTTGACTTCCTTTAGTCTCTGAATATGTTACTGTTTCATTCCTAGCGTGGTATCATCTATTTATCTCGCTTGTATTTTCCAGACAGAAACCCCATTTCCTTCCTCAGTTTTTTTCTGCAAATGTAGATTATAAGTAATTTTGTTTTCCTGTTTTTAACGTTGTTTACACATGTTTGCTTACTCTGGGTTTTAGTAATGTTGACATAATTCTTAGAAGCCTGCATCATACTCTTGGTTTATGGCTCTTGATGTTGTGACTTCCTTGATATTTTCTATAAATATCCTTCAACATATAAACCCATCAAAAAACTTTTTACATGGAGACTGATTTTAATACTATTCCATATTTGAGACATACTTCAAATTGTAGAAAGACTGTATTCTTTAAAGCTTTCCATCTTTTTTTCCTTTTTTTAAATCATGCATAGTTGACATTCTATGTTTTACATGTAAAACATAATGAATTGACATTTGTATACATTGTGAAATGATCACCACAGTAAGTCAAGTTACCATCTGTTACCATAAAAAAAACTTAAAAAACATTATTTTCTTGTGATGGGAACTTACTTTCTTGGTATCTTTCAAATTTACAATACAGTACTATTAAGAGTAGTCAGTATGTTGTACATTACCTCTCCATGACTTATTTATTTTAGAACTGGAAGTTTGTACCTTTTGACTCTTGGCCCAATTTGGCCCATATCACAGTCTCCATTCCTAGCAACTACCACTTTGTTCTGTTTCTATGAGCTTATTTTTAAATCTCTATTTGTTTTGTTTTCTTTTATTGGAGATTTTGCATATAAGTGACATGATACAGTAATTGTTTTCTCTGTCGGACTTACTTCCCTTACATAATGCCTTCAAGGTCCATTCATCTTGCTTCAAATGGAAAAATTTTATTATTTTTAATGTTTATTTGCTTATAAATATGTTATATTTATTATTTTGTGGCTGAATAATATTCCATTGTAGCACATGTATATATATGTATATATTTGTGACATATTGTATATATGATATATATAACACATTTTCTTTTTCCATTTGTCCGTCTATAGACATTTAGGTTGTTTCCATATGTTAACTATTATAAATAATGTTGCAATGAACATGAAGGTGCATATATCTTTTCAAATTAGTGCTTTTGTTTTCTTAGGATAAATACCAGCAGAAGCAGCATTGTTGGATCATATGATAGCTCTATGTTTAACTTTGCGAGGCACCTCTAACAATTCATGCTCCCACCAATAGTGCACAAGGGTTCTCTTTGTCCACATCCTCACCAACTTTAATTTCTTATCTTTTTGTTAAGAGCCATTCTACCAGGTATGGGATGCCATGGTATTATGTCTTTAATTTATATTTCCCTATGATCAGTGACATTGAGCATCTTTTTATACAACTGTTGGCCATCTGTATGTCTTCTTTGGAAAAACGTCTATTCGGATCCACTGCCCATTTTTTAATCAAATTGTTTGGGTTTACTTTTTTTGTTGCTGTCTTTATTGAATTGTATGAGTTATTTATATATTTTGGATATATCAGATATATGATTTGCAAATTTTCTCTCATTCAGTAGGTTGTCTTTTCATTGTGTTAATGACTTTCTTTGCTGTGCAGAAGAGGCCTTTTAATTTGATAAAGTCCCACTTGTTTATTTTTGCTTTTGTTGCCATTAGTTTTGTTTTGTTTTTGAGATTTTTATTTATGTGTTTGACAGAGAGATAGAGACAGCCAGAGAACACAAGCAGAGGGAATGGCAGAGGGAGAGGGAGAAGCAGGTTCCCCAGTGAGCAGGGAGCTTGACATAGGGTTCAGTCGAGGACTCTGGGATCATGACCTGAGCTGAAGGCACAGGTGTAATGGACTGAGCCATCCAGGCACCCTTGCCATTGGTTTTGGTATCAAAATCATTGGTATCAAGTCCAAAAATCATCACCAAGACCAATGTTAAGGAGCTGATTGTCTATGTTTTGTTCTAAGAGTTTTGTTATTTCAGGTCTTATATTCAAGTCTAAATCCATTTTGTGTATGGTGTAAGATAGCTGTTCATTTTCATTCCTTTGCATATGACTATGGTTTTCCCAACAGCATTTATTGAAGAGACTGTCCTTTCCCCATTGTTTATTTGTGGCTCCTTTGCTGTAAATTTATTGACCATATACATATGAGTTTATTTCTGGACTATGTATTTTGTTCCATAGATCCACATGTCTGTTTTATTCCAATACTGTATAGTTTTGATTACTATAACTTTGTAATATAGTTTGGAATCAAGAAGCATAATGTCTTTAGTTTTGTTATTCCTTCTCAAGATTGCTTTGACTATGTGAGGCCTTTTATGGTCCCATCAAAATTTTAGGATTCTTTGATCTATTTCTGTGAAAAATGCCACTGGGATTTTAATAGGGATTGCATTAAATTTATAGATTGCTTTGAGTAGTGTGGATATTTTAACTATTTTAGTTCTTCCCATCCATGAGAACAAAATATCTTTCTGTTTATTTGTATGTTTTTCAACTTCTTTTGCCAATGCCTTATAAGATTTCTATTGCTTTTTAAATGTAATCCCTTTCAGTGCCACATGAAGAAATTTAAACAAGTCACAGTTTTTATGTTTCTTAAATTAATAGAAACATCAGAGTACAGTGAAGGCTGTCAGGAATTTGTTAGATACTAGTAGACTTAGAAATTTTGAATTAGGGCTGAAGTGCAAGCACATTATTTAACTAGCTCTGTAATTAGAAAGTGGATCCCAGATCCTCCTTCTGCTTGCATGATTAATCATGATGCAATCATGTCCTCAGTTATATTCTTTTCTCCCATTTAGTGCCATTTCAAAGGTCATAGGCTCCAACCACCTGCATGCTGAGCTTTTGACAAGTCTCTAATGTAATCTCAGTAAGCACACACACAAAACAGGGATATGCAATAGGAACACAGGGAAAGACCACTATCTCTATATGTGTCAAAAAGTTAACCACTGCCATAAAAGACTGATGCTTAATACTGTCAGAACCTACTGAAGACACCTGAAATGTGTCTCAGAACTGCCTATCTCAGAGATGAAAAAAGGAAGCATTTATTTTGCATGTCCCATCTGCTATTGTTCAAGGGTGGCTCCTAGGTGGTAACTCTCTACACCTCTAGGTCTTACTTGCATGAGTGCCTCACTGGGTTTCATGGAGGTCTCTTACCATGGGACAAAGAAGACCAGAAGAAAGGAATGAGATAGGAGCGCCTGGGTGGCTCAGTTGGTTAAGTGACTGCCTTCGGCTCAGGTCATGATCCCAGAGACCCGGGATCGAGTCCCACATCGGGCTCCCTGCTCGGCGGGAAGCCTGCTTCTCCCTCTCTCACTCCCCCTGCTTGTGTTCCCTCTCTGGCTATGCTTCTCTCTGTCAAATAAATAAATTAAAAAAAAAAAAAAAGAAGAAGAAGAAAGGAATGAGATAACCTGATACTAGTAGATAGTAAGGCCCTATCCTGTTGTCCCTGAAAGTTGGTGGAGGGTGCCAGGGTGGCTCAGAGGGTTCAGGTCATGATCTCAGGGTCCTGGGATCCAGTCCCACATCGGACTCTCTGCTCAGCAGGGAGCCTGCTTCCTCCTCTCTCTCTGCCTGCCTCTCTGCCTACCTGTGATATCTTTCTCTATGTCAAACAAACAAACAAACAAACAAACAAATAAATAAATAAATAAAATCTTTAAAAAAATAAAAAAAGAAAGAAAGTTGGTTGAAACCTAGGTAGAACTTGTCACCCTATGCAGTGGCTAAAGTAAGAGTTAAGGCTGAGGAAATACTGACATGGTACATGAAAGCTATCAGGTATAGCCCCCCTCCTCCTTTGTTCACTGAGATCAAATCATAACTCTCCATGAGGTCTAATCCATTACAGACTATCTTTGGTTTTCTATAACCTCTGCAAGTCTTAATAGAAAGAGAGCAGAAATAACTCTAGTCCCATCCACTGCAGCTCTTCCTAATACCATAACATTCACTATCTCCCACTTTCATTTTTCCCTTCCAGTTTTCTTTCACCATTGGTAATATTTTAACTGATCAACATTTTTCATTTCTGGGATGACTCAGACATTCAGCAACTAAGGTCTATTCTCTGATTAATCTATTCTATTCCTAAAAACCAGATTCTCTTATAACAGTCCTAAGATCATGGAGAGGGAAAGCACAAATTCCATAAAGGAATCAACTGGGAGTGATAATGAAAGGGTCTTCTACTTCTTGGGTCCCATTGGCTTATCTTCCTTTCTTTTTCAAGAATTCCAAAATAGTTTTTTAAAAAAAGCTCATCAATGCTATACTCAATGCTATAATCTTTTAAATTATAATTGTCCTCATATGTTTTAAATGTCATGATGACTTCATAACCTAGTGTTTTACCTTCTACCGGAACCTCATCCCAATCAACATATATAAAAGTCTTGGTATTTAAAATGGCTTGTATGCCAGGAGTTACCAGCGTTAGCTTACCATCAGTAAAGAATTTACTTATCACGTCTGACTGGTGAATCACTCAGCTCCACAATCCTATCCTGTAGATACCCATTATTTTATCCTGAGTTTCCCTAAAAGATGAGTCTGGAAATAAAGATGCAGGTAGTTTAGGGGGTAATAGGATACCAGGAAGCAGGAGTGTAGGTCAGGAGGGATAAAACAGAAAATTAATGAAAACTAACACAGGAATCATGATTTAGTTGGCCCTCATTCCTGGCAATTATCTTTCATCCCACTAGAACCTTCTGCAGGGGCTTACAAAGTATGTGACAAAACTGTCTATTGGAATTCAAGCACACTCATTTAGGCACAAACTCCCATTCCTTCCTAGGTCAAGAGTGGCTTCAAGAACATTAGCTTCCACACGCTCTGGGTTCACCATCAGTTACTGTAAAGAGTTCCCTGTGAGCATCCTCCGCAGTGACATTTAAGATGTCTCAGGTCAGGAAGCAAAATTCTGTATCATAGTCTTGAAACAGGGTATTTGTTAGTACTGCATGAAGCTGTTCATATCTCGTACAAAGCCAGGTACCACAGCAGTGGCAGAGTAAGAGATGGCGTTGAAAGGCTGAATTGGTACACAAAAGATATCTAACTCTGCTACTTTCCATCATCCTTCTACCTATTCACACCAGTGTCTGTCTCTTATAATCTGTTGTTGCTAATGCCTCTCTTTAAACAAATTTGCTTATTTTTTATAGATATGTTCTTACACTACCAAATACTTATTGGTTCAATTCTTTGAGATTGGTTGATTTCTTTGGAGTGGTATATAACACATTGTGTCCAAATTTAAGCTTTTCTTCAAAAGTGATAATATTGAAATAAAAAAGTGAAGCATTGATAATACTGAAATGTTACAATCTTTAAATACATTTACATACATTAACTCAGATTGGTATTATTATTGGTGTTGTGTTCCTTTAATAGAAGAAAAATCTCAAGTTCAGAAAGGTGAAATAATATGTTTAATATCCTAAGCAGGTCCTGAATTCCAAATTCAAACCCTCCTGGTCCAGTTTATGATGTGAGAGAATGTGGAATGTGATCAGAGTGCCATTACAGCCTCTGAGAATTTAAATAAAGGCCAACTTTTCCAAAGTATTTTCTTTTCTGTAGGTAAAAATACCAAGGGAAGGCAAGACTTACCATTTCAGAAACCATTTCAGTGTTTTATGTAGATACTCAAACACATGTAAATCTTCCACCATAATAGAGATTAGAAGAGTGACCATTATGGTTTATAAGGGACAATAGACGTTTCCATGTTAAAGATACATATCACAAGATGGAAAGGAAAATTATGTGAAAAATCTAATTTTAATGCAAACTTTTAAAGCTGCAACTAACATCTAGAGAATTCAAAAACTTAAGGTCACTTAAAATATACACATCAAACCTCATCTCTCCAACTATTTGAGCTTATTAAAGTCTAAAAGAACAACTCATTTTCTGAATTGGAAATAATCTCTAAGGTCATCAAACTAAACTGTTTTACTAACATTACCAAATATAGACTTTTTTAATAATAAAACTTTATACTTGTAATACCAATTGGTTATGTTTATAGAATTAACTTTTCCAGGTAGTTCACTAAATATTGAAGAAAGTGTCCTTGAATGCTTGCAGTTATATATTATATTTGAATTCTTCCTTGTTCAATTAAAAAACATTAATTAAAATGATATTTTTTAAACAATGGCAACATTTCCTACTTCCTTAAATATAACTTATGACACTGAGTTTAATATCTCATTGGTAACTAGTATTCCTGGTCTTATGCAACTTCTCTGATTTTTTGCCTAATTTTTTTAGGTATTACCCTACTTTTCCTTTATTTCCATATTTTGCTCTGAGAACTCTATTTCCTGAGGCATTTTATTTTCTTTAGTAAATTAAAGTGTTTATGTACATTTTAATTTTTTACTAGAATAAATATTTATAACTCTTTTAATTCTTTTCTTCCATGACACATGCAACTTTCTTTTCTTTTAAAGTGGTGAACTATATTTATCATTTATGAAGTGTGTTTTCAATGTTTATAATATACTAATATACACAATTTGGCCACCTTCCTTAAATATACATGCACACATATTTGTGTGTGCACATATGCATATATGTGTATGTATGTATTTTGACATATATAATACATCTTCAACTTATGAACTAAAAAATATAGAAAGTATACCTCTCTTACAGTCTTTAATTTCAACTCCTCAGAAGCAACTATTTTTATTCAGATCTTTCAGTTAGTATTCTTATACTTCTTTTCCACATTTTTTTAGTTTAGCTATTATTTCCTAACATGGAAAATAATGATTAGGTTTTTCGCATTCATCCCTCAACCCTATGAACATATACATGCTTCCCCTCTCCCTCTAACCCTCATAAAGCAGTTGAAATATGATTAAATCAATACCCGTCCCTTATTTTATTATGACTTTGCAAATATTACAGATAGCTGAACCAGGTAATGAACTGCAATCACTGTTTTGCTTTTAAGATTTATTTATTTATTTATCTATTTATTTATTTATTTGAGAGAAAGAGCACACACAGCAGTGGGAGCAGCATGCTCTCTCTCATTCTCTCTCTCTGTCTCATATATATATATGTATAAATTTTTATTATATATATATAAAGATTGGAAATTCTCTCAATACACCCCTCCCCCATTTTTAACTGGGAATTTCTCTCCCGAATCTCCATGCTCCTGAAGTTCATCACTGGATTGTCTATTCACCAAGTCTGTGATAGAATTTTCATCAGACTTCTATCTCACCTCTCTGTAGTATCGGCTATCCAATATATTTTATTGTGTCTCAGTTTAGTTCCTGAGAAAGTATGCATGGGAGATAATTTTTTCAACTTCCGTGTTTCAAAAGTCCCTATTTACCCTTTGCTTGATTCATAGTTTGTTGGGATAAAGAATTTTATTTGAACTTCATTTTCCAAAAATCATTACTCAAATTTGTTTTGAGAATTTTAGATCATTTCTTTATTGTTTTAGTAACTTTAAACTACAAGTATGGCTACTCAAAATCTGATGTCTTTTTAATGCCTGCTCTTTCATATGTAATCTATTTTTTAATTTTTTCTAGAATATGTTTAGAATTTCTTTTGTCTCTTATATCATAAATTGTGTTGTGTTTGAATCTCTGTTATCTATTGATATAGGCTCTCGGTGGGTCCTCACTATTTAGAAACTTATATCCTTCAGTTTTGGGAATTGTCTTTAAATTACTTCTTAGATAATTTTCTCCTCCCACACTCTCCTTTTGTTTTATTTATAAATATTTTATTACTCAGGTGTTGCACCACTTAGATTCAACACCCCACACCAAGAGCCCAAGAATAGTGCACCTATTTCCAGGAATAAATACTACCTACCTCAGCTATAATGTTGTATAAATAAAGTCTTGCATGCAGTAAAATATTTTAACAGATACAGGGAAGCACATAAAATATAATATACTTTTAAGAGACAAAGTAACCAACAGAACCACACTGAAAAATGACCCAATTGTTGGAATTATCAGACAGAGAACTTAAGTCTATATGATTAATTTGTTCAAGTGTGCAGTAGAAATCCAGACAACATTCTTGTTAAAATGGGGAATTTCAGAAGAAAGAGGAGAACTGTCAGAAAAATTCAAGAAACATTGTTAGAAGTAGAGAACACAGTGACAGAGATGAAAAATGTCTTCAATAAACTTGTTGGAAGACAATTCTCCGTGAATTTCTTGACTTCGTGCATAACCTTGGCCTCCTGAAAAATGATTTATTTGAACAGAAAACAGTTTTGGAAACTAGAGATAATAGAGATAGTGTTTCACCCCAGAAAGATCTGGAGACTCACCTACCTGGAGATGTCCCATGGTAGTAGAAGTAAGACTTTGACTTCTCCCCAGGAAAAAAAAAAATCTGTTTGTATTCCAGGGTCACAAGTTATCCCTTTCTTAGGAGGGGAGGATAGACGATTGTGGCAGCAGCTTCCTAAAAGCTTAACATCATGTAGCTTCAAAATTCTTTACCTATGGTGCATCTCACCATGCAGGTAAATGTCTGGTCCCTATCAGATCACTGTGTGGGAATCAAGGCATGACCAACAACACAAAATATTTCTCTGACTGCCATTTTTGCTGAAAGTAATAAATAACATGTTTCTCTGACCCAAAGCTTTTGTGTTCTTTTTTTTCTTTTGTTTTAGACTTTATTTATTTGACAGAGAGAAACACAGCTAGAGAGGGAACACAAGCAGGGGGAGTGAGAGAGGGAGAAGCAGGCTTCCCACCCAGCAGGGAGCCTGATGCAGGGCTCTATCCTGGGACTCTGAGATCATGACCTGAGCTGAAGGCAGATGCTTAATGACTGAGCCACCGAGGCGCCCCCAAGCTTTCGTGTTCTGTCAGTATATGTATATACCACAATGGTGGACTAATTTGTTAGATAGGAGGTAGGATAAAATCCCAGACACTTCACAGTTTCTGATTTTTTAAAATAAATTTTATTTTATTATGTTATGTTAGTCACCATACAGTACATCATTAGTTTTTGATGCAGTGTTCCATGATTCATTGTTTGTGTATATCACCCAGTGCCCTATGTGATACGTGCCCTCCTTAATACCCATCCCCCATCCCCCTAACCTCTGAAATCCTCAGTTTGTCTCTTATAGTCTGTAGTCTCTCATGGTTCATCTCCCCCTCTGATTCCCCTCCTTCATTTTTCCCTTCCTTCTCCTAATGTCAGTTTCTGATTTAATAGGGCTCATCAGTACACTTGACACAACTGAAGAGAGAATCCGTGAACTTGAGGAAAAGTTCAAAAAATTACTCAAACTGAGGCACAATACAATAAAAGAACTGTAGAAAAAGAAAGGAGAATACAGAATCCAGTAACTGTGAGACAATACCGTATGCTCTAACGTGTGTAATTTGAAATCTATAAGAAAACAGAGCAAGAACAAAAGAGAAATGTTTGAGGAAATAACAGTCGAGAATTTCCAAAATAAGAAAGACATAAAACTACAGAAACCAAGATGCTCAGAGAACTCCAAGCACAATAAGTATCAAAGATGGAGATACTAGGAGTATTATATGCATTAACAGAGCCTTCAAAATGGTAGCCTTTTCTACAGAAAAATTTGCTTGAGTCATTTAACTATGGAAACCTCAATGCTTATATTTTTTGTCTTTCTATACTTTACTATTTTATATCTGGAGTAGGCTTGGCTGGTAGCATTCGCAGAGCAGAGCTAGATATTAGAAGAAGTCCCACAGATTTCACCTTTCCAAATTAAGTCCCTTTTATTTACCTGTCTGTTAAATACTCCTGCCTACACTTGGTTTGTATGGTGTTCTAAAGTCCAGAGTCTCTGGTTTAGATTCATTCATCTCAGGAAGGAAACCTTTGGTACTCAAATGGACAAAGTTCCTTCTGTTAATTACTTACAGTAAGGTTAGGCATCTGGAGTTACAACTGCTTCCTATAAAGACTTTCAGCCTCCACTTTCAGAGGTGTCTCTAGTGCTTAATAATTCCCAGACTTGAACATGAATCCATCTAATTATTTTTGTTATAAATAGTATTATATTTTACTATATATATTATTACATATTAATTTGTTATTAATATTTATTCTCTTATTTGTTTTATTTTGTGTGCTTACAGCCTTTAAATATATATTTACATTCGTTTAGTAAATGGTTATTGATAGCTGTGGTATTTCGTCTAGATCCTCTACATTTATCCAGAAGGCTTCTGTCAGCATTCACTTCTAAGTTACATTGTTATAATCTTGTATTTTAGATCTAATTACTACTAACTTATTGTTTATCTTATGCATCTTCAGAGATAGGAATTATTTTAACATGTATATCATTTATTTTGACTCTATCTATTTCATTGTGTCCACCAGTTATCTTAATTATTTGATATAGTAGCAGCTTCATTTGATCAATATTTTTATCAATCTTTCACTTTTTTGAATAATCATTTTGGGGCAGGGGTTTACCCTTGCCAATAAAAGGCTATCTTTCTTTCCACTTTGCATGAGGTCTTAACATGGCCTTTATCTGGGTGTAGCAATTTCTAGGTCTAAGGCTTTACCATAGAACTATGAAGACATATTTCACTGTATAGTGTTTACTGTTAGAGAGAAGTCTTTGGCCAACTTGAATTTTCTCTTCTTTTTGGAAATCTGATTTTTCTTCTTTATTGCACATAGGAGTTTTGTCCCTTGAAATTTTTCCAGGCTATGGATAGGTCTAGACTTCCATTATGTTGAATATTATACAAGCCCTTAGAATATGCAAATGTGAGATATGGTCAGCCCCCCATTTTTTCCTGATTTATTGTTATTATTATTCTTATTATTATTCTAAAACTTATTTCCTTTTATCCACTCTGTTCTCTGTTTCTACAAATTGTTGGATTCCTATAATTGATAGGAATAGATTGTCCTTTATGTTTCTTAACTTTTCTCTAATCAATTCATCCTTCTGTTTTCTTTTTATTCTGTGTTTTTGGGGACAATTATTTCACTTTGTCTTTTACTTTACCATTTTAAATTTTGACAATAGTCAAAATCTTGTTCATTATCTCCATTATAGTTATTTAAATTGAAAATTGTGTTTTCTTCTCAATTTTGTCTGTCTTTATGGCTTCTTGTTTTCTTTTTGTTGTTGTTATTTTGTTTTATTTTTCTTAAAAGGAATAATTATATCAATTTCCTTATTTTCTGTTTATTCCTGGCAGTAATTTTATTTTTTTAGAAATTATTTTCTCTCATTTGTCAAGTAAGTTCCCTTTATTGGAACTGTGGTACTTTTCCAGATGATTGACCTTATGTCTCAAATTGCTGTTCACGTGTTAGAAGACCAGTGTTACTTATTTCACGGATAATAAAATGTATTATCTCAAAGAGTTAGTAGATCTTTGCTCCAATCTTTCAGGGAAAATTTAAACTATTTAAACCAAGTTTTCCCTATACTTGATCTTCACCTCATCATAACTTCAAGAACTTGCTGGAAGTAGGCAGGATCCATAGTCCTCTGCAGCCCAAGAGGGTATTGTGTTTATAAGATACATTTCTTTGTCATATATGCTGTGACAGCCAAAAATTACCCAGGATATGGCCCATGTTCTTTCTCTGATATAACTGTTCCCCTTATGAAACAGCCGCATGTAATTATTCCACTTTTTGTGAGCATGACATTCCCTCCACAGTGATATTGTGAGATCCCTATTTGGTGTGACTATTGTTTCCATGGGCACTTCTATTAAATGGAGAAGGAAATCAAACATGATCTTGGACCCAATTTTCCCCTCAACCCTTGCAACTGGGTTTATTGTATGAATTCCTTTACTTCTTCCTGCCTTATTCCCACTAAACTGTAAAGAAATTCCTCTAAGTTGACAGCTTGTGCTATTGTGTTAGCAAGTGTCAGTGTTGGTAGAGGCATTGTCTTATATTTTTAAATTTAAGTTATTACTTTTGTAGAGAGTTGGGGGAGGACAATTTAGACATACAGACTTAAGTATATTGATACCCATCTCTAAAGAAAACCTAAAATAAATTAGTTGCCTAGCAAGTATTCAGTTTATCTAAAGTGGGTCCGGGTGGTAAGCAAATAAGTTTAAAGGAAAAGGGATATATATCACAATTTTAAAATGGTCCAGATTATTGTCTGATTGTTAAGGAAGCAGTTCTGTCCATCTGGCTGAACAAGGAAGACTAAAAATTTAAAATTTGCATGATTCTCAGTGTGAGGATGCATCTCTCTTAAACCTAAATAGCATGGTCCATGGCAGGTTTCTATCCAACTAAACCAAAATCCAGTCAAAAGGCAATGAAAATCTAAAAGGAGTTTAATTAGTTTTTATAAGGAGATAGAGGGCGTTTTAGTGATTAATAATGGAATCATTAAAATGACCTGAAATGTGTAAATCATTTAAGCCATTAGCAGACATAAACTTTCAGTAGCTATCCCAGAAACTGTTATCTAAAATGTTGAAAAAAATTATCGCAGATCTGTAATTGGTGGAGTATATTTTCAGTTGAGAATTATATTGAGACAATGTTTGAAATCAACATTTGGCAAGAAATGTAGCCCATGGACCATAACAGGCTCCAAATGGTTTTTATAGTGAAACGGTTGAGCTGTCTAATCAGGTGACTTTTTTGAGGAAGGATTATTAAGTTCCTGACTCTTAGCAGAGTTCCAAGACCCATCATAGTTCCACTGGTGCTTGTGGTGCTATAAATCTGAGAGAATTAGGCTTCACCATCGCCTGGAACCTGCTTCTGAAAACTTCCTTACCAGAGTCATACCGTGCAAAATAAATCCTCCACTATTGACATTTATTTTTTTTTTAAAGATTTTATTTATTTATTTAACAGAGAGAAGCACAGCGAGAGAGGGAACGCAAGCAGGGGGAGTGAGAGAGGGAGAAGCAGGCTTCCCGCCCAGCAGGCAGCCGGATGCGGGGCTCGATCCCAGGTCTCCAGGATCATGACCTGAGCCGAAGGCAGTCGCTTAACCAACTGAGCCACCCAGGCACCCCTATTGACATTTCTAGTAACCAAGCTCAGGGAGTCTTTCAAGATTTGAAATGTTTTCAATTTCAATAGAATAATACGATTCATTTTCATTTTGTCCATGCCAGACTTAAGAAGGTTTTGTTTTGTCTTCTTTCATTTTAGCAGTAGTCAACCATTCATAAAATGCTACCTGTATTTATGCTAAGTGATAAATATCTGTTAAGGTAAGATATGTATTCTGTTTTCTAGTCAACATATTTTATTCAGTGTTTCAGAGAAAGTTGCAGAGAAGGTTTAAAGTATCAAGGAAAAATGTGATTTTATATGTTCAAATGTATTTCTAATTGAAAACATATATTCTGAACAAATGCTTAAATTAAAAATTATACATTTGTTCCTCATACACATAAAATTTATTTCCTGTGGGTGGATTCAACAATGGCCTTTTCACCCAATGACAGATATTGAACTGAACTCTCTCTTTCAAAAGAGCAAGGGGTAAGAGGGGGAGTGCCTCAGCTATCAGTAGATGGTAGACTATGAAAGAAGCACTAAATGTCCTAGCATCCACAAATCTTGTGTTGTCTTGACTACTTGTTTACTATGGCTATCATAACAAAGTACCCAATCTGGGGGGCTTAAACAACAGAAGCATATTATTCCACAGTCCAGGAGGCCAGAACTAAGATTAAGGTGGTGAGGTGGTGGCATTGTTGGTTCCATCTAAAGGCCATGGCTGATGATCTGCCCCATCTTTCTCTCTTATCCTCTGGTGGTTTATGGGTAATATCTGGAAGCATAATCCTGACTTCTGTGTTTACCTTCACATGGCATTCTCCATGTGAGTGTATCTCCAAATTTCCCCTTAAGTAATAAAAGGTGGACCCCTAAGACAATAGAATTGATAACCATAAGGTTATCTATTGGCTTAGGGGCCCACCTCTTACTACTCCCCCTCAACTAATTACTTCTGCTATGACTGTATTTCCAAATAAGGTCATATTCTAAAGTACTGGAGGTTAGGACTTTAGCATATGAATTTGGGGAAGACAATTCAGCATCTAACACTGCACCCCTCAACTCTCTAACCCTGTGAACTTGGGCAGATTACCTCATTCTTTGTCTCATTTTCCTTATTGGTAAATATAGTAAAACTAATAGCACCCATCTCACTGGCATGTTTAAGGATTTGACTAAGCCATACTACACATAAGACATCTAATCACATTTAAGTTATTAATAGTAGTATAGAATAATTTGCTTATAATTTGATTTCCACCTTGTTTCAAGTTTGATTTAATGTTAACTTTAATCTACACAGAAAAATATGTGAAAACTTAAAAACAAGGAGAATACTATTATCCAAGTATATTTTTTAAAATAAGAAGTGATTCTTAATGTCCAGTTTCCTTTTTCAAAAGCATTCAGAATCTGCTCATAAAACTTTATGTAGTGATCTTAATGATTCACTACCTCATCTCTTATATACCATTGAAAGATCACAATTGCTTAAAAGTAGCAGAATGAAGGGAGGGCGGGAAAATGGCGGAAGTCCAGGTGACCCCATTTTGGGGAGTCCCCTAAAGTGAGCTCAATTCCTGCAAAAGACATTACAGGAACACTGTGAGCACCCATAAAATCAATCTGAAATGTGATATTTCTTGCACTTCTAGATCACCACGGGGGACAAGGAGCATTGGCAAAGAGGTAGAGAGGAGTGAGAACGATCGGAGGGATATCCAAATACAAGGGGCACACGGGAGGAAGCCCGCAGAGGCGACCCCTTGGAAGGCAATACCTCAGCATGAAAGTGCTCTGTGTTTGGGGAACAACAGAAGATTACGCTCTGATTCAAAGCAAACAGATACAAAGTGCCTGAGGGGCAGCCGGGGAAATAGGGATCAGCAGAGAGAAAGTGCTCCCGGGGCCACCGCGGAAGGGAACCTGGCGGAAGTGGCAGAGCGGAGACTATTTTCCTGTCGCTTTTTTCCTTTTCCTCCACTGCTTTTCTCTGCCGCTTCTCTCCACCCCGTGGGCCAGGTGCAGACCCCAAGGGAAGGCGATTTTGCAGACTTGTGTGGGACCTGCAGGGCTGTGGGACCTCAGTCCCTCCTGCCTGGGGGTCACACAGGCTCCCTGGGCACAGACAAGGTTGCACGACCCAAAATCAATTGCGGTTTTCATGGTGCGGGAGCCAAAGGACAAGCGGGGGGCTTTGGACAGAAATCAAACCAGCCTCTGTGCCACCAGGCAGAGGTGACAGGCAGCCAAGGGGGAAACTGTGCGGCACCCCCCCCATCATCCAGAGGGTTACTAATTAAGGGCTCTCTAGGAAGGAGGTCTGGGTGCAGGCATCTTGCTCTGGCCTGACTTCCTCAGCAGCTGCAAAAGGCCGAAAAAGAACACCCCTCCCCCAGAGAACTGAACCCTGACAACCTGGTTACAATAGACTCCAGTCCCTAGGAAGGGGGTGGAGAGACGCAGCCCAGGTAGAAGGGACTGAAAACAGCGCAGTAGGACCTGCCCCCAGAAGGCAAGTCAGAAGCACAGGAGGACAACACCCAAACTGTAAAACCCCAACATGGCGGTTGGTGGAGAAGCAATATATTAAACTCCTGGTACTGCCCCAAAAGCTGTATGCTTTATTGATACAGTTTTTCACCATATTTGCTTTTTTAAGTATTTTCTATTTTTACTTTTAAAGTTTCCACTTTAAACTTAAAAATTCATTCTCATGGTTTTTGTTTTTAATTTTTAACTCACTTTTTATCACAATGTGATACTTAATACAACACTCCCCAACACTGAAGGAGGACCATCAGAATAATGTCAGACCTTTCCACAGAAACCTGGCAAGCCAGAAAGGGCTGGCAAAACATATTCAGGAAATTACATGACAAAAATATGCAAACAAGGATAATGTATCCAGCAAGGTTGACTTTCAGAATGGAAGGAGAAATAAAGAGCATCCAGGACAGCCAAAGTCTGAAAGATTATGCAACCACCAAAGCTAGCACTACAAGAAATACTAAGACAGGTTCTATAAGAGAGAAATGAACACAAGAGTGACACAGAACAGAAATTTACAGAGGTAATCTATAGAAACATGAACTTCACAGGCAACATGATGTCAATACAAACATATCTATCAATAATCACTCTCACTGTGAATGGCCTAAATGCTCCAATAAAAAGGCACAGGGTTGCAGACTGGATAAAACGACAGGACTTGTCCATATGCTGTTTACAAGAGACACATTTTGAAGCTAAAGACACTTCCAGATTGAAAAGGAGGGCATGGAGGACCATCTTTCATGCCAATGGACCCCAAAAGAGAGCTAGGGTAGCGATTCTCATATCAGACAAATTGGATTTTAATCTAAAGACTGTAGTCAGAGACAGAGAAGGACACTACATCATTCTCAAAGGGTCTATACACCAAGAAGATCTAACAATTGGAAATATTTATGCCCCCAACATGGGAGCAGCCAACTACATAAGCCAACTGTTAAGCAAAATAAAGAATTAGACTGATCAAATACATTAATTGTAGGAGATTTTAACACACCACTCTCAACAATGAACAGATCATCTAAACAGAAAATCAGCAAAGAATCAAGAGCCTTGAATGACACATTGGACCAGCTGGATCTCACAGATATATTCAGAACATTCCACCCTAAAACAGCAGAATACTCATTCTTCTTGAGTGCACATGGAACTTTCTCCAGAATAGACCATATACTAGGTCACAAATTGGGGCTCAACCGATACCAGAAGATTGAGATTATTCCCTGCATATTCTGTGACCACAATGCCGTGAAACTGGAACTCAACCACCATAAAAAGTTCAGGAGAAAATCAAACACTTGGAAGCTAAAGATGATCCTGCTCAAGAATAGTGGATCAACCAAGAAATCAAAGAATAACTGAAACACTTCATGGAAACCAATGAGAATGAAGATACATCAATCCAAAACCTATGGGATACAGCAAAGACAGTCCTAAGGGGGAAATTCATAGCCATCCAAGCCTCACTCGAAAAAATTGAGAAATCCCAAATACATCAACTCTCATTCCACCTTAAAGAACTGGAAAATCAACAAAAAATTAAACCAACCCCCGACACAAGGCGGGAAATAATAAGGATTAGAGCAGAGATGAATGAATCAGAAACTAGAGATACAGTAGAACACATCAACAAAACAAGAAGCTGGTTCTTTTAAAGAATCAATAATATAGAAAAACCATTGGCCAAACTAATTCAAAATAGAAGGGAGAAGACCCAAATTAATAAAATTATGAATGAAAGGGGACAGATCATGACTAACAACAAGGAAATAGAAATAATCATCAGAAATTACTATCAACAATTATATGCCAATAAGCTTAACAACCTAGAAGAAATGGATATATTCCTAGAAACCTATAAACTTCCAAGACTGAAACAGGAAGACATTGACAATTTGAATAGACCTATATCTAGTAACGAGATTGAAGCAGTGATCAAAAACCTCCCCCAAAACAAGAGTCCAGGACCAGACGGATTCCCTGGGGAATTCTACCAAACATTCAAAGAAGAAATAACACCTATTCTCCTGAAGCTCTTTCAAAAAATAGAAACAGAAGAAAAACTTCCACACTTTCTATGAAGCCAGCATTATTATAATCCCCAAACCAGACAAAGACCCATCAAAAAGGAGAACTTCAGACCAGTATCACTGATAAATATGGATGCCAAAATTCTCAACAAGATCCTTGCCAACAGAGGATCCAACAGTACATTAAAAAGATTATCCACCATGACCACGTGGGATTTATCCCAGGAATACAAGGGTAGTTCAACACTTGCAAATCAATCAACATGATAAAACAAATCAGTAAGAGAAGAGAGAAGAACCACATGGTACTCTCAATTGATGCAGAAAAGGCATTTGACAAAATACAACATCCATTCCTGATCAAAACTCTTCAAAGTATAGGGATAGAGGGAACATTTCTCAACCTCCTAAAATCTACCTACGAAAAACCCACAGCAAATATCATTCTCAATGGGGAAAAACTGACAGCCTTTCCTCTGAGATCAGAAACAAGGCAAGGATGCCCACTCTCACCACTACTGTTCAACATAGTGTTAGAAGTCCTAGCAACAGCAATCAAACAACAGAAAGAAATAAAAGGTATTCAGCTTGGCAAAGAAGAAGTCAAACTCTCTCTCTTTCCAGATGACATGATACTCTGTATGGAAAACCCAAAAGGCTCTATCCCCAAACTACTAGAACTCATACAACAATTTGGTAATGTGGCAGGACACAAAAACAATGTGCAGAAATCAGTTGCATTCTTATACATGAACAATGAAATATAGAAAGGGAAATCATAGAATCAATTCCATTTACGATAGCACCAAAAGCCATAAGATACTTAGGAATAAACTAACCAAAGAAGTCAAGGATCTATACTTGAGGAACTACAGAATACTCATGAAAGAAATTGAAGAAGACACAAAAAGATGGAAGAGCATTCCATGCTCATGGATCGGAAGAATAAACATTGTCAAAATGTCTATACTGCCCAGAGCAATCTATACTTTCAATGCCATTCCGATCAAAATTCCACCAACATTCTTCAAAACATTGGAACAAACAATCCTAAAATTTATATGGAAGCAAAAACGACTCCGAATCACTAAGGAATTGCTGAAGAAGAAAAGCAAAGCTGGGGGCATCTCGTTACCTGACTTCAGGCTTTATTACAAAGCTGTGATTACCAAGATAGCATGGTACTTGCACAAAAACAGACAAATAGACCAATGGAACAGAGTAGAGAGTCCAGATATGGACCCACAAATCTACGGGCAAATCATCTTCAACAAAGCAGGAAAAAGTATCCAGTGGAAAAAAAGACAGTCTCTTCAATAAATGGTGCTGGGAAAATTGGACAGCTACATATAGAAGAATGAAACTAGACCATTCTCTTACACCACACACAAAGGCAAACTCGAAATGGATGAAAGACCTCAACATGAGGAAGGAATCTATCAAAATCCTGCAAAATAACATAGGCAGTAACCTCTTTGACACAACCACAGAAACTTCTTTCAAGACAAAGGCAAAGGAGATAAAAGCGAAAATGAACTTCTGGGACTTCATCAAAATAAAAAGCTTCTTTACAGCAAAGGAAACAGTCAACAAAACTAGAGGCAACCCACAGAAGGGAGAGGATATTTGCAAATGATATGACAGACAAAGGGCTGATATCCAAGATCTATAAAGAACTACTCAAACTCAACATCCAAAAAGAAGATGAACACATCAAACAATGGGCAAGAGACATGTAGAGGCACTTCTCCATAGAAGATATACAAATGGTTCACAGACACATGAAAAAATGATCATAGTCACTAGCTATCAGGGAAATTCAAATCAAAACCACACTGAGATACCACCTTACACCAGTCAGAAGGGCCAAAATTAACAAGTCAGGAAACAGCAAGTGTTGGAGAGGCTGCGGAGAAAGGGAAACTCTCTTACAATTTAGAGAATGCAAGTTGGTGCAGCCGCTTTGGAAAACAGTGTGGAGATTCCTTAAAAAATTAAAAATAGAACTACCCTATGACCCTGCAATTGCACTACTGGGCATTTACCCCAAAGATACAGATATAGTGAAAAGAAGGGCCATATGTACCCCAATGTTCATAGCAGCAATGGCCACAACTGCCAAACTGTGGAAAGAGCCAAGGTGTCCTTTAACAGATGAATGGATAAAGAATATGTGGTACATATATACAATGGAATACTACACCTCCATCAGAAAGGATGAATATCTAACTTTTGTAGCAACATGGTTGGACTGGAAGAGATTATGGTGAGTGAAATAAACCAAGTAGAAAAAGTAAGTATCACATGGTTTCACTTACTTGTGGTGCATAAGGGGTAATATAGAAGACAGTAGGAAAAGGAAAGGAAATGGGAAATAGGGTAATTCAGGGAAAGAAACAAAACATGAGAGACTTTGGACACAGAAACTTGAAGGGACTTGGAGGGAGGGGGGTAGGGATTGGGAGAGCCTGGTGGTGGGTACTGAGGGCACCTATTGCATGGAGCACTGGGTGTGGGGCATGGGCAATGAATCTTGGAACACCGAAAAAATAAAATAAATCTAAAGTAAAAAAAAAAAAAAGTAGCAGAATGCAAGATTAATATTTATAATTTTACCACTGCATATTTAATAGGAGAAAATGTATGTAGTAAATAATCAAATTCAGAAAATATCATCAAATACAGTTTTGAGTTTACCCTGTCAAACAGGTATATGCTTCTGATATTTTTAAACATGTTAAACATTTAGCAATATTTCCTAAAAATACTATACTAATAAGAGTTAAGTTAGTTAATAGAAGTAGTTATCCTACTATGTCATGAGAAGCTTCATTAGTTTTTCTTTGATAATTAGCTATAACTGCATCAAAAATTATTAGCTATAATGAAACAAAGGGTCTCTGGAAAGTGAACCCTCATGAATACTTATTGTGAGTAAATTAAATTGAAAAAGACTTGATTAAGCAATATACACCTAATTTCACATAAAAATGCTGATTTCTCCCTGAAGAACAACTACAGGCTCCATTAAAATGGGAACATTTCATATGAATATCAATTAATCAAAAATGTATTTATATGATGTCCCTTTCTAGAATAAAAAGTATATACAATCTCACACATATTCAAAAGTCAGACAAATTAATATTGATATCATGCATCAAAACAACAATCAAATTGTCAAATCTCAGTGAAACAGTTTCATCAAATAAAATATGACCCCTTTTTGAGAGTTATTTTCTCTTTTACAGTCTCAGAAAATATTTTTATATTATGATCAGATATATTCTAGGTCACTGGGGAAATGGTTAAGATTCAGAATATTTTTAAAGGTAGCTTGGATAAGAAGATGGAATGGAGGCGCACCTGGGTGGCTCAGTTGGTTAAGCGACTGCCTTCGGCTCAGGTCATGATCCCGGAGACCCGGGATCGTGTCCCACATTGGGCTCCCTGCTCGGCGGGAGGCCTGCTTCTCCCTCTCTCACTTCCCCTACTTGTGTTCCCTCTCTGGCTGTGTTTCTCTCTGTGAAATAAATAAAAACTTTAAAAGAAGAAGAAGAAGAAGAAGAGGAGGAGGAGGAGGAGGAGGAGGAGG